>JARHVA010005648.1:910000-1077500 GCA_037957365.1 Torreya grandis
TATCTCAAAATCTTATTTGAACTAAATAGATCAACTTGTGAGCAACTCTTTCACCACATACATGACCTAAAAATATTATTCCAAACATGAAAATATCTTAAAATTCATAAAAAAACATCTCCATGCACTTGGTTTCATTATTCTATCATGATAACACATTCTAATTTATCTTCTCTCTGTTGCCTAGATTTTTTACTATTTACACCATTAGGCTTGTTAGTGACTAGCTAAATTGGATGATCAACTTAGAAAATATAAGGAATAGAACCTATATATAAACCTTATTCCTCCATATATTTTATTATTGTATCTAATTCAACTTGTGACTTCTATAACTTCTTTAGAAATATGCCTGTAACTCAACATTTTCTCTCTCCTCTCTCTAACCAATACCACCAATCCATATTGAGCACTTTTGAGCAACATATTCAAAATTATGTCATTATTAGGGTCCTAAGAGGGTTTTAACCTATTTAAATTATCAATGATCATTCATAAATCATAACCCCTCAACCCAAAAACTAATGCCTAGAATTTTGACCTAGGATCATTCCCAATCTACCATGAACTACTTAGGTTCCCATGAAAAGGTTTGATGAGATAATGAGTACACTAAAATCCTTCTCAAGTTGAGAAACCTTCATTTTGAGAGCTCAAGATACCACTAAACAGTTTTTCATGCCTTTTCCTTCACACTATGACCTTAAATTACATGAACAAAATTGAAACAACATACATCACCTCTAAAAATGCTTATATGAGATCAAAACCTTGAAATATAATAATGACCCCTCATTAGGCCACACTCTCTCTCTCTCTCTCTCTCTCTCTCTCTCTCTCTCTCTCTGATTTTTAGACCTTGACCTACAAACCACATTAGGACTTAAAACTGACCTTCATGTCTCTTTTCATGAACTCTCCACCTCAATCACATACTCAACCTCTATAATGCTTAAATACTACCATACATCCTTCACATGACTTGACAACAGATCACGATACCTCATTGGGACAAGTAGGGTCTAGGAGCAGTCTACGTATAGAATTGATCTAAATATCTTACCCCTATAAGCTCACCTTCAGACTCCCATGAGTGATTCAATGCCTCACATAAATCCTCAAACAACCTTATATTACCACTCATGCTTGTGTGCACTCATCTCACCAATTGACCATGCTCATACCTTCTCACAAGGTCTCTTCACGCCATTAATAAGCTTAGGTTACTTAAGAATTTTACCTCAAATACATATACTAAGGCATTAGTTTCCTATAAATTATATTTCATGAAAACATCCTTCATTGACAACAATACATCAATGTTCCTTATCACATCAACACACAACTAACTAGGCACAGTCTCTTAATGATATCAACCTCATGTAGGATGCACCATTGACATCAATGAAAATACTCAACAATCTCCCCTTTTATCATTGATGGAAATCACTTTCAAAAACTTCTCTCAATAGGAAACTTCTCCCTCATTCTAAAATTTTCTCCCCTTTTGACATAAATGGCAAAGTGATATCTATAATTCTTTGGATCACACTCATTACAACCATAACACTAAACATACAATACTATGAGTTTAAGGGCCATCATACAAACAAGATCCCCTTATCTTCATGCACACCTTATTAGAAATACATGCCTAAACTTGGAGCTAATGAACCACCTAATTAGCTCCCCTCAAGAACTTGACTTCCTTAGTGACTACTAGGGTAGGAATTACACCTAATTCTTATCTTAGGTGTTCAAATGTTTCTTTTGGAAGTGGCTTAGTCAAAATGTTTGCAATATGATCCTATGTAGAAACATATTCAAGTTTGACACTTTTTGCACTTACCTATTCTCTTAGGGAATGATACTTGATAAGAATGTACTTAGTCCTTGAGTACATTATAGGGTTATTTGATATGCTTATAACACTTTTATTATGACAAAAGATAGGGCTAGGACCATCATAGTCCACCTTGTAGTCTTTTAAGGTCTATCTCATATATAGGTTCTAAGTGCAACATGAAGCTTCTATAACGTAATTAGACTCACAAGTGGATAATGTCACTGATGGTGGCTTCTTGATTATTCATGAAACTAGGCACCCACCTATGAAAAATTCTCCCCCAATAGTACTCTCCCTATCATCTAGGATTCCTTCCCAGTCTACATCTATATAGGCTTTCAAATTGAACTCGTTGTTCCTTAGATACCACAACCCAAACTCCATAGTCCCCTTGAGATACCTGAGTATCCTTTTGACTAATTATAGAAAAATTTCTTTTGGATCTTCTTGAAACCTGACCACAATACCTACTACTTGCATGGTATTAGGTCTAAAGGTAGTGGTGTATAGAAAACTTCTAATAATTAACCTATATGATGTCTGATTAAACTTTAGAGACTCATCTTCCTTGCTCAACTTACACCTTGTGATCATAGGTGTACTAACTACCTTCAAATATTCCATCTCAAACTTCTTCAACATCTCTCTTATACACTTGGATTATGAAATGAATATACTTTTTCTATATTGAATGATTTATAACCCAAGAAAATTGATAGTTCTCCCAGCATGAACATATTAAACTCTTTCTTCATCACATTTACAAAGGCCTTGGTCATGTTCTCATTATTTTCACCAAAGATGATGTTATCCACATAGAAAAAAACCATCAACTAATGGTCATATTATATCTTTATGTATAGATTAATATCTATAACTCCCATTTTAAATCCTTGATCTAACAGATATATGTCTAACCTGGCATACCAAGATCTATCTAATCCATGACCAACCCATGAGGTGAATTCCTTGATCTAGTGATCAGGTAATTGAAAATGATAGTAAGTCATAGGTATATTTTAATACAAAAATTTATATCTAGGAGCTTACTTTAGACCATAAAGAGCCTTTTTAAATTTACCAACATAGTCATTATCACTTGATTGTGAGAACCCCTTAGGTTGATCTATGTATACCTCTTCTTCCAAGTTTCCATTTAAAAAGGCATATTTGACATCCATTTGGCACATCTTGAACCCTTTGAATTTTTTATATGCTATAAATAATTTGATGGCCTCCAATATTTCTACTAATTCAAAGGTCTCCTAAAAGTCTATCCCTTCAACTTGTGCATATCCCTTTCATACCAATCTAGCCTTATTCTTAGTGCCTTCTCCATCTTCATTCAACTTATTTCTAAACACACATTTTTTGTGAATGAAATTCTTATTTTTAGGCATAGGAATTGGTTCCCATGTCTCCTTCTATATTTGGAATAACTCCTCATTCATAGCACCTATCCAAAACTTATTTTTGATTACTTTTACAAGGTTCTTAGTTTTAATCTTGGAAAATAGAGGAACACTCTCTTGATTTAGGTTAATTATCAATATTTTCCTTGTTTAAATACATACATCCTTAAAACCAAATATTTATGATCTAGGATGATCTCTTTAAATTTTTATTGATGGGCCTTTTGAGTCCTATATTTCCTCAACTTCTTTTTACTCATCAACCTCTATAGTTTCCTTTTCATTCTTAAAATCCATATTCTCTAATGCATCATTTTTCTGTGAGTGTGATATCCTTGTCTCATTAATCTTCACATTTGTCCTTTTTAATATCTTCTTTAACCTCTTTTTATAACATATAGAGGCTAAGATAATTGATGAGTATCCTAAGAATATATCTTCATCAGATCTAGAAATCAAACATTCCTAAGTATTCATCATCTCTTTTGATGAAACATTTGCTACCAAACACTCTAAAGTGCTCCACATTATCAATCTTGCCTTTCCACAATTCATAGGGAGTCATGTTTCCATTAGTATTTATCTATCCTCTATTCAAAATGTAGACTTCAATGTTCAATACCACTCTCTAGTAGCCATCAAATAATCTAGACACATTTAGCATAGTTCTTGCCATTTCTATAACTATCCTATTCATTATTTATATATACACATAATAGTTTCAAACTTTTATTGATTATTGACACTTTGTATCTTTATGTTCCTTTTGCCACTTATCATCTACACATTTGTCTCCTAAAACCATTTAACTAAAGATTTTTCTTCTCAAGTCTTTCCATTCCAATATTTTCCTCCTTTTTTTCCCTTAACACCCTTTTGGATAACCGTCTATACGAGGTCAACTAGCTCAACCTAGTATAGTTTAGGGGTATTTTCACTCTCTTAGCTTGTTAGCCTTTCAGTCGACCCAACTCAGACCTAGTGAATTATCCCAAAAAACATAGTTGATGTTCTCAGGAAGATTTACGGTAAGATCCACCTTTATATACAATTTCATTTCCCACCATTTTATAAGAGAAAAATCAATAGTTAAGAAGTGAAAATAAACATCTGCATATTAACCATTCTACTTGAAGAATAAAGCTTAGGGTTCCATACTTTCTTTGGAGATACAAATTTTCTCTTATGGAGAAGTCTATTAGATGCTTAAATAGGTTATGTATCCTAGATATTATTTAACATAACCATATATACTAGGTCAAATAGGTCAACCCAATATAGTTTAGGGGTATTTTCACTCTCTTAGCTTGTTAGCCTTTCAGCCAACCCGATTCAAACCTAGTGAATTGTCCCAAAAAACATAGTTGATGTTCTTAGGAAGATTTAAGGTAAGATCCACCTTTATATATAATTTCATTTCCCACCATTTCATAAGAGAAAAATTAATAGTTAAGAAGTGAAAATAAACATCTACTTATTGACCATTCTACTTGAAGAATAAAGCTTAGGGTTCCATACTTTATTTGGAGATAAATATTTTGTCTTATGGAGAAGTCTTTTAGATGATTAAATAGGTTATGTAGCCTAGAGATTATTTATCTTGGTTATAATTACATACCATAACAATATCTTGTGAAGCTTCTTGGCCAAGGGAGAGATTGAGGCTTGATGGATTCTCCTTCAAAGGTAAGTATTCTTAACTTTATCTATCCTTTGTTAATTCATTTGTATTATTATCCCATGTATTAGGATTCTATATACATTGACATTAGTATATGTCTTCTAATAAATCTTTCATTTAGTTAATTTATTGTTTCTAACCCCCACTATGTGCCACAAGTTTTGGTGTACACTAGATTAGATTTTACTTTCTTATTAATAGAATAAGTGAATGATTTAAGCCTTAGGACTCCATTAGGTTTGTTGTGAAATTGTATTAGATTTTAGGATTTAGAACCCTTCCTAACATGATATGTTGTGATAAGTGATCCCCTAATCAAGTCTAGTGGATCCCCATATCGGTCATGCTCCTACTTAACAAGTGTATCCCCAATCAGAAGTATAGGTATGATCTATCTTCTCCAAACTAGGATTGATTTATAAACATGATGAATTTCTACATACATACATTTTGGTGAAAGCAACGTGAAACTAACCCTTGTGGGATTTATTTCACTTTATTTTTCATTTATTTTGATCATACATTTTGACATATTAGATTGATTATGTCAACCCATCTATTTAACTTTATACACAAGTTTCCAAGAATAGGAAAATAGATCAACCCAATTAACTTAATATAGGTTTCTATCATTTCAAACATCTAGTCTAGTCTACTGGTTGACCTAGTCGACCCCTTATAGTTTCATCACTTTATAGTAGGTTATTGCATAGCTTGATTGATTCTATCGACCAAATTTGTAGGTTTCTCAAGCATCCTTCAAGGTTCTTGATCAATAATCTTTCCTCATTGCATCTATGATCCACCAAGGTTCCTTTTTACTTATCTATTTCCTTATTTTCTATCTTCCCTTTCATAATTTGTAGTCTTTAAAATTATCCTTACATAGTCAACTAGATCAATAATGTTGACCTAGTTATATGTCCTATGTGTTATTTAAAATAACTGGCTCGACCCTACCAACCCAATTTATTTTTAGACCTTGATTCCATAGTAAAGGTTCAAACCTTTCAACCCTATTCTATATATTTTTCATATAGTGTCAACACTATACATTGTTTTAAGTTGGAATTAACCTCATATTTATTAGTAATTATCTCATACATTTATATTCTTATTGTTTGCATGCTTAGAATAGTTCACATAGTTTAATTAGGGGATTTTTAATTAATCACTTAGTTTCACTATTTTTATTTTATGAACACATAGCCAAATCACATAATTTAAACAAACACTTTAACAATTATCTACCCAAGGCCAACCTACTTTGATTTCATCACCAAGGGAGAAGCCAACTTGATGCTTTGGTTAAGTATAAAGCATGATTAATGGTATATTATGGTTAATCACCCAACACCCTCATCACCATAGTGTGTGAAGTGAGGGGGTAGGCCCCAATACCAATCTTGTATCATTTCCATTATAGTCCCTTTTAGCCCAAACTACCTAAAACCATCCTTAGATTTATATCTATTACCTTGATTATAGCCAACTTCTAATCACATTAAAAATTATATCTTAATAATCTAATAAACATTCAAGTTGACCAATTAGTTATCTCTTTACTTTTATAGTTTTAGATTAAGGTAAAAATAGGTTTTGAAGGGGCCCCGAAACCCTATACATCTGAAGAGAGATAAAACTTAAGCACAACTAGGTATAAAATAGCCTGGAACTGGCAAAAGCAAGACCAGATTAACCAGGAATCTGAAAACAACAGTCAAGAGCTGGACAAACTATTTTTTTTTTTTACAAGACCGAAGTTTCATATATAGAGGGGGGACCAAAGTCTTAGACTTCTTCCTCTTAACTGCTGTCCAACCATCCTCTACCTTAGCTGCCTCAGCAACCTAGTCCTCAGAAGGCCATGATCCATGAAGTCCAGGGGGCATCGATGCCTCAGCAAAATCCTTTCGAGAACCAGCGGACTTCTAGCTCCTAGGAGAATCCTTCAAAACAGGTGGAGGGACCACCACCTCCTCAGTAATCGATTCAGAGAGATCACATAATCCAATCTCCACAATACCTTAAACAGGATCAGTCTCCAGTGGAGTCTCCCGATCTGATGATTCAGAATGGATACTCTTTTCATTCTCAGTCTCTGAATCAGTCACATCTTCCTCAGGTTGTTTAGCAAAATAATGTTCATGATCAGCTTTAGACCACCAAGAAGGTGATCTTCTAGATTTGGATTTACCTGCAGTACACCGAGCTGCAACGTGCCCTGTCAGGTGACATTTTCTACATCAAAAATTAGTTATCTCTTTACTTTTATAGTTAATTACTTGCTCTTTACTCAATTGTGTGCATAAAATATTGCATTAGCTGGCATTGGTGCAAGATTTTGTTTAATGTGCTTCAATTGGATTGGCCAACGTTAATCCAATTGAGTATCTATTTCATTTCAATACTTACTACTTTTCATTACTTGAAAATTTATCTTCTTTCATTTTACAATCTATTTTTAGGATTCTTAAATTCCCTATCTACTGTACTAAATTGACCCAGTTGACCTAGTACCTTTTCTTTCTTCTATACACTATAATGGATCAACCCACTCAACCCTATATAGTTTTATAGTCCCTATTTCTATGCCAGGCTGACCAATCAACCATGTACTATTTTAGTCACCTCTGTGTCCTTTGATTTCTCATCTTTATTATTTTCCCTCCATCATGGAAATTTTTTTGGGTGATGATAATGAGTTATAGTCAACATACATGATGAAATTTACCAATACTAATAGGGTCTCCCATAGGTAGAGTAGGGATCCTCTTTTGGATGCTAGTAACATTCATATTACGACTCATATAATGAACTATGGGACCCCTATAAATACCTCATTACAACATAATCTTCCTCTTTTCTTAGAGGATCAACCTAAGCTAGAGTATACTCTTAAAATGATTTTCTTTATCACTAAGTTTCCTCAATATATAAGAAATGATCCTTCTACCATTTATAACCTCATGATTAGTGGTCAAACCTAAGAGCCTCATTCACCTACTCCTACATTCTCAACTAGATTTGGGGGTACTAATTTATTTGGTTTCAACCTTTTCCTTCAATTTCAATTCCTTCTTATTCCATGACATCTTCTTCTCTAACCTCTTCTACCTTAATGCCTAGTATCTCAACTAACATGGTAGGTTCTACATGTAGTGGACCTCTCATAAAATCCATTATCCTTAATCCTTCCACTAGTTCATTGTTTATTACCCAAAGCAATCTTTCTTCTAGTGCTTCTTCCTCTCAACCATTCACTAGTCCATATTTTGATTCACAAGCAAAATTTTCCACTAGTGCCTCACATTCTCATAATTATTCTCAAACTCATAACAACACTAACAGTGGTACCCAAGCCATTAATACCAACACAAATACCAATTCTAAAACTTCTAATACTAATCAAACACACCAAATTTTTTTTCAAACTCTCAATCAAATTAATACCTTTAAATATCATAACACAAATCAAATGATGAGAATGCAAAACCATCTCCTTAATCTTCAATCTCATCCACAACCAATGGCTTGAGGCACACATAACTAGAATGTTCCCCCTCCTCCTCTTTGATATTCTCAAGGCAATCTCATTCCCCAACCTCATTTAGTCAATAAAACCATTAATCATATACAAAATGAACCTCTCACTACTCAAATTTCTAACATTGATATAGGAGGTATAACACCTAAATTTTCTTATAATGGGTCAACAGATCCTATGCTTCACCTCAAAACATTTGGAAATATTTACAAGGATTGGGTCAAATTAAGCACCTTTGCTACTACCAATATCCTAGCCAAAATCCTCATGAGTGATGCCTTGGATTGGTACAATCAACTTAGAGCTCATTCAAACACTTTGGCCCATTTACTTAATTACAAACAACATGAGAATGAAACTACCCAAGCCTTTGTTAAGAGGTGGAAAATTTTGTCAAACAAATGTGAACATAACATGGTTGATGACAATATTTTTCATCTCTTTACAAATGCCCTTTTTCCTAAATTACAATATCGAGTATGCAATATTTCTCCACACACTTTGGAGGAGGTTATTGACCAAGCTAAATGACACTATTTCCTTATGAATCAATTTGAACCACCCAAACCTTCTGTGGGTCCTCATCTCTTACTAAATTAAAAAATTGTAATATTAATAATGATGGTGTTATTGATTATTATGATACCATTCACAATGTTCAAGATGTCATTCCTAACCCTTCTTCAGAACCAACTCCTTAATAATATACTAATCCTCATTTCTCTTCACCAAATAACATTAATGTTCAAAAACCTCTATCCTCAATTGAATTACTTAAATAACTACATAGGCATCTTCCATGAGAACTTCACCCTACCCATCCTATGAAATCTTGGTATGATGCTAACAAGTTTTGTTGGTTTCATGCTAGTTAGGGTCATTCTCATGAGACCTGTAGACAACTTTGCAATTTAGCTATGGATTTTCTTCTTGGACCTAATTTTGATCATGATTCCATTATTCATAAGCATGAAAAAACCTATGAGATTGAATTCAAGGACTATAAATCACATGAAAAAAATCAAGCCTTAAATAAAAAAAATGCTCATTTGGATATCTACAAAGATCCTTTACTTAATCATCAACACAAGACAAGCCCACCACTTCCACCAATAACTTAGAAAGTCTTGTTGAACCAAATTCTGAAGAGAATTTGGTTAACATGAATAATATGTGAAGGGTTATGCCTTTCATTTATTCCTAACCTATCTACACACCTCCTTCCCATAAGACATATTGTGTCATCTAGGATTTTTCTTCAACTCATTTAAATGAGTTGGGGCAAGAAGATCTTATCACTTTTGATGATACAATTTTTTATTCCCCCTTAGATAAAATGTCCCACTCTATTTCTACCACTCTTCCATCATCTTCCAATGCTAATGATAATAAATATTCTACTAACACTTCTTCTTCCAATTCTCAAAATCAACTTAAAATTACTAGTTTATCACCTCAACATGGTTTACCACCTTTTTCTAAACCTTATTCTTCTTATTACAAGAAAAATTACAATTATTTTTAGTTCCTCCTTCCAAGGACCTTCTTAACCATTGTACACCTTTATCTAACAAACTTATTATTAGCTATGATGAGTGGGATCCCATTGTGGAGCTCACTAATCTCCCATCTCAAATTCCATTTCTTAAGCTTATGATGACTTCTTCACGTCATAAAAAACCATCTCATGAAACTCTTATTTGAGATGATTGTCCCTTGTCCTCCCCTAGTAGGATGGGAGGAAACTTTATCTAGATCTAAAGATAGTATTTTACAATAATGTGAAGATATGTCTATCCACATTGATAAAACCATAGACACTTCTCTTTCTTTAAAATTTTGAATAGCTTATATGATTCTTGATGATATTTTGAGTCATGAAAATGATCCTCCCTTATTCATTGGCATCCAAATAGGTGATATCCAAATCAAGATTGATTTCATTGATGTTGCCTCTCTTGATTTCATTAAAACCCTTGGATATTATGAATGCAATCTCAAATCTACACATAACACATGCCAAGGATATGATAGACAAACAATGACACCTCTAGGTTGTGTATGGATTCGTATTACAGTCCCACATATCATAATTTGGGTGAAGGTGATGATCTTTAAATTCCCCCTTTATTATAACATCTTACTTGGTAAGATGTGGACTCACCACACAAGAGATATTGCTTCTTTCACCCATGAATGTGTTAAGTTTCCTCACAATGGAGCCATTTATATGATTCAAAGTAACACTAACCCTTAGAATTTTAAATAATTCCAAGATTGTGGTGTCTTCAAGATTATTACTCTTGAGACTTTTCCAAGCATTTTATTTCATGAGTCTCAACATCTTAGCTTTCCCATTAATTCAACCTAAGGTTACAGTGGGCATCCTGAGCTCATTTGTAACATTCCTCCTAACCTTTTAGATTTCGATGATGATGAGCCCAATGAGATTAACTTAAAGATAAAAAATTATAATCTCTCACCTCATCTCATCTCATAGTTTCCCAATTCCTTGCAACCTCATTCTCACAAACCTACATGTGATGGCATTCCCATAGTCTTGACCAAGACTAGGAATTCTATTCACCATGCTTCATCAAATGACAAGGTTATCGTTACTTATGTCATTGATATTCACAATGTGGATTATGATGCTGGATATTCCTTACATGATCCATTGTTAGGAAGTCTTATATAGTCATGTGATGCCAAGATTGTTCATTATCATTCTTCTTTACTTGAGTTTTTTCTTGCATCTCATCATTTTATTTTACTTATAGTTCCTAATTTTTGTATTATTCCTATTTATCATAGGGTAGAGATGTCACCAACACCTCTAGTTTTTGAGGAGACATGTAGGACTATGTTCATGGATCGTGCTAGACTGGGCCTTACTATTTTACTAGGTACCTTGACCCTCATAGCAGGTTTACCCCTAAGGTTAGTACAAATCTCCTTAGACCTTCTATAGATCCTACTCCTTCATCAATAGAGCCTGGTATAGTTGATCCTATTCCCACTCATACTATTTTTTATCCTACCCCTATTTTTGATACTATCACTCCTTCTATTGAGCCTCATTATATTCCTTCCTCATCATCACCCTCCCTTGGTGATGGTTTACTTTCCCTACCTATGATTGATCCTATGCCCATGAAATGGGTTGACGAGTGCTCTCTAACTTCTTATACACTTATTATACCTCATTCTATGATTACTCCTAAAACTAATCACAAGGTTATATGTTTATTTTATGGGGCAAATAATCATTCTTCCACCCATTATCACAAGTTATGATAATATATCGATACCTTGCATCCTTCTTCCAAATCATTAGACAAATTTATACCTCTCAAAAAGTTACTTCATAAGTACATGCCTAAGTATGGTGAGTTATATTATCTATTTCATATATGTAACACCCATCACATTGATCATTGTTGCATCTTATAT
This sequence comes from Torreya grandis, assembly GCA_037957365.1. Lineage (NCBI taxonomy): Eukaryota > Viridiplantae > Streptophyta > Pinopsida > Cupressales > Taxaceae > Torreya > Torreya grandis. Next base: position 921,940 of record JARHVA010005648.1, read on the forward strand.
CCATTCCTAGACCTTCTTCTATTCCTACCATAGGTCATTCCCACAAGAAGGATGCTAAATCTTCTCCCATAGATTCACCTCTAGTGGTTCCATCCCCTCCTATGGTACCTCTACCACCTTTTATGCCACCACCTATGATTCTTTCACTTATGGACCTTCCCTCACCTGTGGATCCTTCTCCACCCATGAGTCCTTCACCCATGGATCCTTATCCATAGGTGATTCTTGCATATCCTATAGATTACACTCCCATGCATTCTCCTAACAATCCCTTACCTAATTTCCCTCCTCAACATGATCCTTTGATCATTATTACTTTTTTAGATGATGAGATCAGAAAATAAGTATTTTCTTAGTATTCATCAAAGATTGATGAAACCTTAGCAGTAGTTTGATTATATCTTCATAGAGACTTATCCAATGTATTAGATAATGTGTGTGGATAGATTTACCAGTATTTATGAGCACATGAATGGTCCTTTCACATTTATATTTGGATTTGACATGATCTCCAATCTTATTTTAATCTATTATATCATTCTACACTGTGTCAAATTTCTACTGCTCTTATATCATGATCTTATTTATAATACTATATCTTGCTTATCTTATAATTTATATTCACATATGGTTGTATTTTATTTATCATTACTTTATTTATTTTCCCTAGATTTTTTCTCAAAACTCTCTTTCTTGTATCTTCATGATTGTTTTATTTTCTTATCCTTATTTTTAATACATAATTTGTTATGGTGGCTTGGTTATACAAACCATATTTCCCTGGGATATTATCTCCCTTTACCATGCGATCAATTAGAAAAACATTTATCTCATTATTATCTAATTTTACTGGTCCACTTTGAATCTCCTTTTTCCCTCTTCCTTTTTTTGTAAACTAAGCATATACAAAGTTGAGACTTGAGATCACATTCTAGTTCATTGTCAAGCCTAAGTGTCCTAGTTAGTCTTTGTCTTTGGTGACTTATCTTCCTTTAGAATTAGCTTAAAACTCATTCATGTGTATCACTATATCTCTCATGATTGGTCATTGGAAATTCATATGGAGGAGGAATATTAAAAATCCTTCAAAAAAATTTAAAAGCCAAATCATCTAAACAAAAGGCAAAAGTATTATTAAATGTCTAATCACACTAAAAGATGTGATTCAAAATACATCTCCTTCTTCTAGTCAAATATCAAACTCCAAAATTGGCCTCACAATAGATCCAAGGTCCTTTATGGTGTGGTAGGCTAGTAAATTAGATGAGGATAATTAAAAAAAAATTTAGTGCTACCTACTTTCTCACACAAGTACCCAATCTTCATAGTAGACCGATGACTCTATAAGGGGTCCTAAAGAATGGGGAGCATATCATGAGAAGGTAGGTCCATTTTAATTTTCCTTGTACCAATATAACTTCATGAGTTGATACTATTAGCATGCTTATTTTCCTAAAAATATTTATGTCTATATCGAACAAGTTTCTTTTTTGCATAGACAACCACTAGTCACTTAGTGTCTTCTCATGTCCTTAGTATGCCTCTTTATTTATAATTTATTCTTATAAAATTCCTAATTATTGATTTTTACATTAAATTTTTCACTCCTTATATCCCTTATATTTCCTCTTGAGAAATATTGTTTTGTATACTGATCACTCCTCTTGGGATTTCATTTGTGAGTTGCATTGTAAGACCATGGATAGGACCTGACATCCTCACAAATTATCATATTTATTACCTAACTTTATTATTTGTTACACCCTAGTGGTGTTCTCTTTGTTTATTTGAAATGTAAAAAAGTGGATAGGACTCAACCCTCCTCATAAAATTTTCCAATACCCAAGTCACTATCCAAATTATATGTGTCAAATTTGAGATAAGATTCAATCGATTATGAAGTTACACATCATTGACATGATTCCTAGCTTGATTTAGTATGTTTTATACTTAATTTTTATTTCACCTTTTTGTCTTCTTATTTTCCAAGTATATGTAAAATTATAACCATTTATTGAATTTTTCATACTTCCTAGCTTGAATTAGTATTGCGAATTTAAGACCAAACTTTTACCATTTTGTTTTTCTTTCATACTTCTCAGCATGATTTAGTATGATTGATTGACTTAATTAATTAATTTTATACCATTTTTTCCCTTTTACATACCTTCCATTTTATTACATTGTTTTCATACTTCCCAACGTGATATTAGTATGATTTTACTTATTTTAATTTAGTGCAAAAATATTTCATATTTTTTTTAAAAACAAAGTCCTTTTTACCATATTGTTTTACCATTTCTTGGTTCTTTATACTTAGTAAATTCTTGTTATTACACATTTATTAGCTTGAAATAGTGTGTAATACATTTTCCTGATTGCTTATATTTTTCCAAGTCCTTTTTCATATTTATTTTTAACCATGCATGTGTTTTTTCATAATGCTAGAAAAGAAACCACATCTCATATATTTCCTATAGCATATACAACAAAGCTAAATACTTGTGCTGGAAAGAAATATATCCAAAGCATCCAAAACCACAACCATAATGAACAAGTAAAATCAACCATAATGATAACATATGCAACCAACAAAAATATGCCAAAATGATCCATCTAATATATATATATATATATATATATATATATATATATATATATATATATATATATATCATGAGTTTAATACAATATATACAACTATATGCAATGCTCTAGCTCTATGGTTGGGATCCATCCTATCTGTCTCATGGCCTATCCACACTGTTTACTAAGGCCTCTATCTGAATCCTTTGAATATTACATTGTAAGGAGGTTGTATAAGATCTAAATCCCTCTACCTATCCCTATAGGTGTACTACCCACATCTATGACTCCACCAAATAGGTTTGGATCTCTATCATCTATGCTAATATAGCTGATGCATGGCTCTCTCATCTACTAGGGCCTACCATGCTTGTATCTCCCTAATACCCATCATTATTTTTGGCTACATCCTTTCCATCTATTCTTGTATCTACCTAGTTGCCTCTCCAACTAATCTAAACTAGCTCACCTAAGTTGGGGTAGATGGTGCACTTGGATCCTCTAGTGTCATGAGGTTGTATGGCTATAGAGTCTTATCTAAGATGTCATAGAGTGATCCCTTAATTAGGGACCCCCATATCTCCTCTACATCCTCACCTACACCTATACAATCTTACATGATAGATATTAGATCCTCATTATATCCATAATATCTATCTATCTAACTCTACTTCCAAATGGAAACTTATGCAACAAATTGATCATCTTTTACCTATTTATGTCTTAGCTACTATGGTCTCACCATCTATGTGACTGCCTAACATAGTCTCCTCATCTACATGGCCTCCTAACACCTCCTTTGTAGGCCACCTCCTTAACTCAAAACCAACTATCAGAGCTCATGTTAGTCTCATCCTACGTTTGAGTGGTATCTCTATCATCTCCTTTATCTCACCTATGGGGTCTTCTGAGATGGTAATAGTCTCCATTCTCTCCTACTCCTCCTACCTCTATTGATGTTATGTCCTTGATGGCCAATATGAATCTCACTATAGAACTAGTAGTGGTACGTGTGATATCTCTACTTCCAAATCCTTATCCTCATGCTCAGATCCTCATCAAACCTAACTAGTTTATGGTTGCTCTCAACATGACCTTTTTGTCATCCTTACCACTAGTGACCCTAGTCCTCTCCTCTCCTATGGATCCCACACATGTTGATCCCAATACTAGGGCATTAGTATCAATGCTTCTAGATGAGGTAGGCATATCTATCTTGGTCCTTATGCCACCAAATGTGTCTCTCTCCACTAGAAATAATCCCCAATGACCTTTATCCTTTTTATCACTGGTGTAACTATGTGTTAGCTTGCCCATGTAGCTACTATGTGCTGGTATGGCTACCACACTATGTTTTCACATCTCACTACCTATAGTGCTAGTATGTGGGGAATGACCCATGTTACTTTGTCCTCTTTCCATCTTTGTACTTGAGGTAACCTATCATTGATTACATAGAGCAACCTAGTTGGTTAGTACATAGGAAACCTCTCATATATCCAAGCTATCAACAATATGATCAGTCCCATGGTTCTATACCCTCTTATCAACATCTAATATAGATCATGTATGAGCTAGACCCAGATGATATATCCTAGGTCATATAGAATGCACTCCTCTAAGATCATCCTACTCAAGGTTACCATGAATAGTGGTACCTTGTCATCTGACTTATGACATAGCACTTGATGTATCACAAGGCCTATCATAGCCTTTTTTATCTCTAGAATATATTATGTATAAACATCAAACATATTCACTCTCCTACCTAGTAATATAGTATCTAAACCTATAGCCCACATGGCTAAGGCTCTCCTCTCCTCTAGACTATTTCGTATCCCTATGATCACCTACGCTCCTACTATAAGTAGCCCTAGGATGTCATGGGAATCCTATAGCATAATATACACTTCTAATACATCCACATCCACGTCCCATCTAAAGGTATTAGACAATCATTCCTAAAAACCAAGGAACATGACTAATAGATCAACATTGAGGGGGATTAGGCACATCTCTACTATCCCATCTAAACCTATGGATCTTAGTCTAGACCTATCTCCATCTGACAACCTATATAATAAGTCCAATAACCATGATGCATCCATAAGTCTCTAAAATCTCCATCATCCCTATACCCAAGAAACAACAAAGGATGTATTAGTTCTTCCATGTCATAAATAGTCAAAACACTTTTTTTTTTTACATTTTTACCAGAAAATAAGCCTAAATTACTTTATTTTATTCATTTTAGCTTAATTTTAGCCTTCTTAGTCTTTATTGACCATACTTGGTCATTTTGGGCCATTCTAGCCCTCTTTCGGTCTTTTTCACACTTTCTCATATCATTATAACCTTTGGTCAAACTAGTTTAACCAAAATTTTCTAATCTTTTGGCCTTGTTGACTTAGAAATATAAGTCAACCCACTTATCTTCCTCTCCCTAGTACTGAGTTTTCACTCTAGACCTTTGGACCAACTAGCAACTCTAAACCAGGTTATTAACGTATAGATTATACAGGGTTGACCCATACCTATTGGGTCGACACTATGGATTATGCTTAGCTTCTAACCTACTAGGTTAACTGGGTTGACCCAGTGCTCTTTGCCTATTGACCCCTTGTATTTTACTAAAAAGGTGCAATTTTCTTACTTTTTGCCTAAATCCTCCAAACCCATTTAATGTCTTCCTATTTGTTACTCCTAGAATCTAGTTTGAGATTTATAACTACATATGTGTAGTGCACTCCCTACCACCTCTAGAGCCTCTCCATGTCTATCATGTTGTTTCCTCACCATCCTATCTTTTTTTATATCTATGTCTCTTTTTATCCTCTCTCACAAGTCAAAATAACAAATTACCTATGTTTTCCCTATTTAAAAACACTTTTCAAAATTCAAATTCTTGAATTATTATCCTATAGATTATTCATTTTGCTTATATCTTTGATTATACTCATATATTTTTCAAACCATAAAATGAATTAGATTCATGATGATGTGGAGAATATTTTCCACTATCATATGCTTATCTTCTAAAAATTTCAAATTTTGGCTATTTTTTGTACTAACTTCTATAGGTTCATCTAGTGTTTTCTACATTGGGAACCTTCACACTTCTTACAGACTACTTTATCTATGACACTTAGGTGAGTTAAAGGTATGTGTTTTTCAGTTCAATCCTTTCCTTTATCTTTTACTACTTATTTCACTTTACTTAGCATCAATGTTGTGTGTTATCATGTTCTTTTCTTGAAGCACCATTTCATGTTGCATTTACGTGACATGTGATGAGCTTCGAGTGGGGCATATATATACACATCATATTTTCAAAAATTTATTGATTATTGACACTTTGTATCTTTTATAAACCTATTGAGTCTCAATCTCTTTGAGTGCATGTCTTAAGGGGTGTATCAAGAAAGGGGTGGGTAGACCATTGGTGCTTTATAAGATTGTTGTTTTTTTTTCCACTTGTCATCTACACACTTGTCTCCTAAAACCATTTAACCTAAGCTTGTTCTTATCATTTATTTTCCTCCTTCCATTCTTATTTTCTTGCCTTAACACCCTTTTATATAGTCTATTGTACTAGGTCCACTAGGTCGACCCAGTATAGTTTAGGGGTATTTTTCACTCTCTTATCTTGTTATACTTTTGGCTGACCCTACTTAGACCTAGTGAACTATCCCTAAAAATAGATTGTGTTGATTGGGTCAACCCTGTAAAGCTGACATTCTAAGGAAGATTTAAGGTAAATTCCACCTATATATACAAGTTCATTTCCAAACATTTCATATGAGAAGAATTAATAGTGAAGAAGTGTGGACAAACATCAGCTTATTGACCATTATACTTGAGGAATAAAGATTAGGGTTCCATAATTTCTTTAGATATGGATATTATCTTGTGTATAATTATTTTGGATGCTTAAATAAGTTGTGTATCCTAGAGCTAATTTATCTTGGTTATCCTTACATACCACAACAATCTCTTGTGAAGCACCTTGGCCTTGGGAGAGATTGAGGCTCGGCAGGTTCATATTTAAAGGTAAGTATTTCTAACTTTATTTCTCCTTTGTATGAGTAGATAGATAATGCATTTATATTCTTTTCTCATGTATTAGTATTTTGTATACAACTACGTGAGTATATGTCTTCTAATACATTTTTAGTTTAGTTATTTTATTGTTTCTAACCCCCACTTTGTGCCACAAGATTTGGTGTGCACAAGATTGGATTTTACTTTATTGTTATTAGAATAAGTGAATTATTTAAAAATTAGGACTCTATTAGGTTTGTTGTGAAATTGTGTTAGAATTTAGGCTTTGGAACCCTTCTTAACATGATATGTTGTGATAAGTGTACTCAACTTTTTTCAATTTAAAATTTGTATTGACACCTTATAACTAATTCCTAAGATCCTTGATGATATTATTTTGATGATTCATGTCATATAGGGAAATTATGATCTCATATTCAAGGTATACTTCAAATTATCCTTCCTCACTATCATAATAGACTTCTTCATCATATATGTTGTCTTCTTCATCACTAGACATCTTGTGCTTCTTAGGATCACCTTCAAGTTATTAGGCATGTTCAAAGGAATATTATTTGATACCAATTATTATAATAAAAAATAATGTTGGGGGGGATGAATTAGTATTCAAAAAATTCATTCAATTTCACTTAACTTTCATGATCCATTCATACAAACATATAGATTAATCAAAGCACATGAAACCATACATTAGAACATAAAATGCAAGAATACATCACATATATGGGAAACCATCAAAGGTAATAAAACCCACTAATATATAAAAAATAAATATATTAATATAATATAAAAAACCAAATTTATTGAATCACCTACTCCACATGGAGCACCAACCCTAACTAGTTAAGCACCCACTTGACTAGGCTTTAACAAGGACCCACTTGCAAGGAGGCACCAACCCCATAGATGAATCATCACCAACTCAAACACCTAATTATTTTTTTCACCTTAAAAAATCTATGTTACTCAACCAAATAATGATTACTTCCTCTTTTTATCTTCACCTTCTTATCCCTCTCAAATTGCTTTTTAGGCCTCTGCACTCAACTAGGTCTCTTCAAGACTAATTAGGTCATATGAACTTGAATTTCATAGTTATAACTCATATTATATATTCATGATATTACCTATACTCTATTTTAATGTTCAAAAAAACATATTTCTACTCAAGGATATTCTATCTCATTCATTCCTCAATTCAATCCTCTAACTAGCCAATTAGGCCTAAAAGGCCTTGTTCTTACATAAGCCTCTTGATTATACACCTATTGGTTAGTAAAACACACTTTAAAATTTATATTAGACACAAAATATTTCTTAGTACATTTTATAATAAATAATAAATCATTACATTAGGTAGGTCATAACTCAAATAGACCAAATCCTTATTTAGGTCTAATGGAGACTTGATTAAATTAGGCCTACTTTAGGACACATTACCTTATGAAACCTTAGATAAATTTAAACCTATATGAATGGTTCAAAATTATCATAAAAAAATCAAACATTAATTATAAAAAATTCTAGGATCACCATGAGATATTATAGGTCCAACCACCAGTTGAAATACTCCATTAACACTATTCACATTATGCCTTTGAACACACAAAAAAGTTTGCCTTAAAAATTGAGGATAATACATCATTTATTCACATAATAATGATTAAAAATCACTTTTACATAACCTACATGACCTAAAAAATATCACCATATGCATTAGACACTTCAACTCAAGGCATAGAGCCTCAAACTCATCACTACAACTTGCTTACTTAGAACTACCAGTTTACCTTAAAGACCAACATGGTGAATCAGACCTCCAAAACATGTATAGACACTTTAAATGACTTTTTATGAATGTATATGGTACTATTATATCATTATATGATTCTTAGATAGAAATATCATATGGTCAAATGGTAAATATTGGTATTGTAGACCAATTTCATGACCTTATATCTCATTGTATTATCTGAACCAAACAGGTCAACTTATGAGTAACATTTCACGACACACATGACCTAAAAATATTATTATAAGAATTTTCACATATTAAAGTCTTGAAAAAAATATCCATGTACTTGGTTTCATCATTATATCATCATAACACATTCCAATTCATCTTCTCACTGCTACCTTCAGTTTTTCACTATTTACACCATTAGACCTATTAGCAACTAGCTAACTTGGATGATCAGTTAACACATATAAGTTATACAACCTATTTATAAACCTTATTACACCATCCATATTATTATTGTGTTTCATGTAAATTTTGAATTATATAATAACTTCTTCAAAAATAAGCCTATAACTCAACATTTTCTCTCTCCTCTATCTAACCAATACCACTTGGAGGAACCTGGGAGAGTTCACTACAATATATAATATATTACCTGAGAAATTAAATCCATATTGACAACTTTTAAGCATCATATTCAACATTAGGTCCTTATTAGGGTTTTAAGAGGGTTTAAACCTATTTTCATTCTTAACAATCATTTGTAAATCATAGCCCCTCAATCCAAAAAATAATTCCTAAAATTTTGAGCTAAGAACCTTCCACATCTACCATTAAATTATTATGTTTCCATGCAGATGTTTGATGAGCTAATGGGCACAATAAAATCCTTATTGGGTTGAGAACCCTTCATTCTGAGCACTAGAGAGACCTCCAAACAACTTTTCATGCCTTATCATTCACACTATGACCTCAAAATGGATAAAAAACATTAAATAACATATGAAAATTCTTTCATTATTCAAAAACCTCTAGGCCACTCTCTCTCTTTTTAATTTATAGACCTTGAATTGATAACCACATTAGGCCTTAAAATTGACCTTCATGCCTCTTTCCATGAAATACCCATCTCACTAAAATACTCAAGAAACCTTTCTCATGATTAAAAACTACCATAAATACTTCATATTCCTTGATAACATATCATAATACCTCATTAGGCTAGACAGGGTCTAGGAGTAGTCTAGGTGCAGACTTGGTCTGAAGGTCCTACTCCTATAGGCTCATCATGAGACTCTCATGAGTGATCCAATGCCTCAAATACATAATAAAAGGACCTAATACAACCATTAATACACAATTTCACTCACCTCACTAAGACACCATGCTCATATGTTCTCACAAGGTCTCTTCATGCTATGACTAGGCGTAAGTTACTTAAGCATTTAACTTGAAAGACTTGTACTAAGGTATTAGTTTCCTTTAAATTATCTTTTATGACAACATAATTTAGTGAGAACACTATATCAATTCCCCTTGTCACATCAACACACTACCAACTAGGCACACTCTCTGAATGACATCAACTTTATGCATGATGCACCTTTGACATAATTGACAATACTCAATAGGATGCACCACATAAAATGTGATAATATTTTTTTGACATGCATGAAAATCACTTTGTTCAATATTGCGATGAATTTAAAGATTAAAAGGAAAAAATAAAATGAAAAACTATTTGATCAATATAAGGGAGTTAGAGAAAAATAGAAGATCTTATGGAAATATCAAAGGATTTCATGAAACTCCTAGAACTATATGTATCATTAGAAACTAAATATTCTCAACTAAGGGAGGAATATACTTATGAATTCACATGCCAATGTGATTTTACTTTTATGTTTGGAAGAACAATAAAGGAACTAGAAAACCTTATTTCTCCTCTTATTCCAGAGGTGGTTATTATAGATTATTATAATGTTGTGAATGGTGTCACACAAATTAATATTATCTATTTTCTCTCCTATATTATGCCTAATCTAAAGAATTGTGTGTGCATATTTCTTATTCTAATTCTCAAATATTACTTGTTACATAATTATGTATGAATTTATATATAAAAGGATAAATATAATAATGAAATAATTTGTAAAGGATGTTACAAGATTCTAAATGAGTAAAATGGGTTTGAGTGATTATTAGTGATATTTAGCATTTATGATGTCCATAATTTAAAAGATAGGATCAATGAAGAAGTGCGAATAGAACTTGGATTTTCATGTAGTGATACTTTTTGTATCTTAAGGCCAACTATTATTGGGATTTTATTATCATAACATTTGTTCATGTATGAGAGATTTGTAAATTTTTAGGAAGACATGATGATATGATGTAACACAGACTCATCCTTTGTTTTTATACTTTATGGAGGCATAAATAAGATACACATCACTACAAAATTAACTATTAATTCACTAATATGCATAGTTAAAAATTCAAATTATATGATGACATTTTAAAATTACTAAAAATATCTCATTACACCTTTGGGTACATATATTGTTTGATAATATCATAATATTTGCATAGTACACTCAATTATTTTCATAGTTAAATTTAATACTTTGGATCATGACATATACTACACTAAATTATCTACATTGAATTGTGTATGAGAATGAATGGACACATGCGCATAGATATTAGACTTCTTCATGAATTTGAGAATGATCGACAAACCATTTTAAATAATTTTGAATTCTCATTCTAAAGTTGTATGCTTCATGTTGGTATATATTATTAAGCCAATACAAAAAATTATTAATGTAGATGAAAAATTAAATGATGATGTCTAATGAAATCTATGCTCAATTTTAGCTAAAGATGAGAGAACTAAATAGCTAGATGAATTTCAAAAAAAAAAAAAAGTTGTGGTAAATATAGGAACTATATAAAATTATGCACCATCAATTGTCAGACTTGCCTCTCAAACATGTATTAATTATTACTTATCAATTATTAAAAAATTTGTTACTTCTAAATGTTGATTTAATTATGTTTTCAAGCATTACATAATTATAATTTTAAATTCTTACATGTATATTTGACTAGAGATGATGTACAACATGTGTAAATTCTTAAGAATGTAGGTAAAAAATTAACTATAATATTACTATTACATTAAAAAATAAATGCAATGTAAAAATAAATCTCATTATTAGTATGTTTTCAATGCCCATGAAAAAACATTTTCATGTTCTTGATTTAGAAGGATTGTTGATTCAAAAACATTATTCAAAAGATAATAATTCATTCTAAGTAAAAAATGAGCACATACATCCAAGAATAAATTTAAACCAATTTTTAATGACTACTTCCAATTACTTTTAGATATCATTTTGGTCTATGTATGATTAATAGGTCAATGTAAAAAAATTACAATGAAACTACTGCTAATAGCTAAAGTGGAAGTCTATCCTTTTATTTTATTTTTTTGTGTGAGGGGTTTAAGTATTATGATAAAAATAGATAAATATTTATTAATAATTTGGACATGATTTTAAAGGAACCTAGAATTCCATTTAATTTGACATGATGTGTAATATGCACATGAGAACAACGTTAGCCGAATGATGGCATTTAGATACACACACATTTAGTCTTCCCACAGAAGATATCATTGTGACTTTGGAGAATGTATGGTGTATCTTAAAACTACCCATATCAAGTAGTTTTGTGGATAAAAGTGTTAGTATTGAGGATTCTCACCAATATATGATAGGTCATTTTATGGGTGTCAAATATGTGACATGAAAGTATATTAATTTTTATTCTAAGATTGTACTATCAGGGATTTTGTGATTGTATAAATTCCTATGGTTTAATTATTTATTGAGGATGTGTTTAAATTTACTATAGGATCATTGATATTGTTTTTAGTATCGCGGATCATGGTACCCTCTATTATTGGGGTGAAAAATGCTAACACATTTGTATATATATTTTCATAGGCTTACTCTAGAATGTTATGGTGAAGGCTTGGGATGAACCACATTGCTAAAATAATGATAATATGAGCCCATAGTTGTTATCAAATATACTATGATGACCTTAGTTGTATGGTCCCATCCTCATATGTATGCTTAGCATTGGAGGAGTATAATTCATGTTACACAGTCAAGTATGATGATTTTTTTACATATATTGGATCAGTTGACACTAGTTTATATTATTTGAAGACAATATTAAGGTTTCTTGGGATGGAACAAGGATGCCATGGAGTTTTGGTGCATCCATATTTATTTTTGGATTCATGATTTATTTTTGAATGTATATAACTGATTTTAGTTTGAGTGTGTGGTACAACAATTTGATATTGTTCAAGGAGTTCCCCAAGCAATGGTTATATGGATAGAGATAGTGAGATCCCATCAATATTAGGGGAGTGAGCTTGATTGCTAGAAATAAATTTAGATCCTTAGTTTGTATATGAGGTATATTAGAAGGACTATTTAATGTAATTTAGACTCAAACCCACTAAAGTGGAGTGGAGAAAATTTTCTCCAAATTTTTTTTCTTATGTTCCAAATAAAATGGACTGTTTCAAACCAATTGGGCCATAGATCATTTTGAATGAATTGGAATATTTTGAATAATGTGGAATTATATCCTATAAATTGGAGTGGAGAAAATTTTCTCCAAAAAATAAATTTCATATATTCTAAATAAATTGGAGGGTTTAAAACCATTTGGAAATAGATCATTTCAAATAAATTAGTCTATTTTAAATAAAATTGACTTATACCCACTAAAGTGGAGTGAAGATAATTTTATCTAGAAATAAATTTGTTATATTTGAAATAAATTAGACTGTTCAAAGCATTTGTGAATAAATCATTTTGAGTAAATAGGGCTATTTTGATTAATTTAGACCTATACCTATAAAATGGTCAATGATTCAGAAGAATATTTTCTCTAAAAATAAATAAATTTGTTTTTTCCAAATAAATTAGAATATATTTGAGCATAGATCAGTTCGATTAAATTGAGTCATAGATAATAAATAATTTGAAATTATACCCACTAAAGTGGAATGGAGAATATTTTCTCCATAAATATCATGTAACTTTTTTATATTCCAAAAAAAGAAAATTATTTCAAACCATTTGGAATCATATCATTTCGAATAGATTGGACTATTTTGAACTCATATCACCCTTTTGGGCCTTCATAAAGATCATTGATCCTTTGAGGTAGCTTCCATAGTTGGGACACATGGCACCGTTTGATTGGCCAAATTATGGATGAAAACATATTACGCTTAAATCTAGTTCATCTACATAATAAAATATCTTAATGACAATAATTTCTTTGTTTTTCATTTGGAAAATATTTTGAATGAGCAAGTGTAAATATACTAATTCAATAATTTAAGGGAATCTCCAACCGTAAATCAAATTGCACTAATAACCAAAGCAAAGTAATTTTAAATTAGAATCAATTATTTTGAAATTAATTCAAAACTATATTTGAAATAATTTACAATTGATTTGTATGAAATTGATGATATTAATGTTTATTACTAGAATTAAAGTTAATAATCAGTAAATACACTTGAAAGAATCATGCAAAGTTACATCTCTTTAAACATTGGTTCACAACTGCTGGCATGAATTTTTTGCTTTCTCCCAAAAATGTGATGATTGACATCATTTTGATTCTCCAATCCTTTTAAAAATTTTGACTTTAATTTATAGTATATCTACTTGACATAACATAATTCATTTTCAATTTTTAATTTGTAACGCAATTTTGAGAATTATAATCAATGAACAATGTATTGGCAACTGAAAAAACATCTTTGATGGTCCCTTTAAAAATAACTTCATCCAAATTTTTTATGTTTATATTAAATGGCATAGAATATTTTTCCCCCCAAACAAACATTAAATTTTAACTTGTCTAACCCATGGCTTGAATGAGTATCCTCAAATGATTGTCCTCTATCATTGACCAAATGTCAACATGAGAAAAAGACTATAGTGCTACCTTCAAAATTTCATTGAAATGATCTTGAATGTAGTATGACATATTTTCAATTTTAAAATCTTCTTTTTTCCCATATCATTCATTTTCATATCTTTTGTTTTGTGCACAATAAATAATAAGTTATCCAATCTGAAAAACAATAGTCTTTTAGATGCCTATTTTAGCTCCTCCTTTGAAATGTCTATAATTTATTAAAAAAGAAATGAATCATTTATTAATAATAATATTATATTATAAGATATATAACATAAAAAAATTTAATAAAATGTTTTACATGTTACTAGACTAGTCATTGATACGATTTTGATTTGCATTTCTTATTGTAACATAAAAACATAATGCATTTGATTTGATTTTTTTTGCATTTCTTTAAATCTTAAAAAGATTAATATAAACAATATAAAAATAAGTACATGCTCAGGAACTTTGTAAATATAATACTCATTATACATGGATGTACCATTTCTATTGCCAGTTTTGTAACACACATATGCACATAAAAGTTCATATTGAATCCTTATAACTTTACCATGAATGTATCATATTCTGAATTAGTCTAGTTTAAAAATAAATCATTTCTCATAGACGTTGATAATAATTTAACATTGATAAACTAATATCTATTAATATTTTTATAGTAATGAAAGTACTATCTATAACTCTTATGCATACCAAAACATATTTATATGTTTACGCAGCCCATCACAGAAAACAAAATAGGATTTACTCTTTTAAGCCATAGTTCACTATCACTAAATTAAAATCAAAATATAATACACCTTAATAATTCAACCCCATTCATATAATTCCAATAAAACACATCAAATTAAAAACTATTTGAATCAATAGCAATATAATTATTTCTAGCATGTCAATATACTTTATTGTTTTTTATTGATAAAGAACACAGTCATGGATACTCTGCATCAAAATTTATTATATTGAAGACACATTATAACATATATTATGTTATTTTAAACTAGATAAATTAGACATGTAAAAAACACTGTAATGGGTGAATTAAAGTTTTAAACAAAATTTCAATGGGTAAATACAACCACATTCAGTCTATACAATAATAAAATAAACCACACTTCCAAATCCCAAGCTGATGCAAGTCTATATTTTATTGTCTTCTACAATCTCTTGTCCATTAAGAAAAAATAAATTGTAATGTGTTTAAATAAATAAAGTTAATTAATATATTCTAGATTTGTATGAAATTGTATAATTATGCATTTATTGAAAGGGGTTTTCACCTTTTTTTTGTTTTTTTGTAGTTTATATGGGTGCACTCTTTTGTTGAAACTTTGGCTCTTTATTCCCTACAAATTATTGTATAATTTAGTAACTAAAAATTCTCGTTATAAATTGATTTGATATTTTTATTTTAAAAATAAGTGTTATGTTAAAGTTTTACCTTATGTTTTTTTCATGCATGCACCAACATGTAGAGCTGTGTCATGGGTTGTTGTGTTGTAGACACAAAGTGTTAGAGCTACGTTGTGTACTATTTTAATTGAGAAAAAAATAAATGAATAAATATTCTATCAGTATTATGAATAATTGATAAATAAAACATTATATAATTGAAAAAATATGCATGATCTTAATATGTTACCTTCATCTTGCGATGTGTCATGTTCATTGATATGATTTTATATTATTATTGTTTCCTCAATTGTATGCAATGTCATTGGTGATACACAATGAAAGAATTCTAAGTTTTTAGGTTTGAATAATAAAGCGTATACATCAAAATATTGTTAAGATGTTATATTTAGAAAATGAAGAATGATTATAAAAAAATAAAAAATGTTATGCACCTTATACTGATCAAAGTGGTTGTTCTTGTATTGGTTTCTCTAAATTTCTCAAAAAAAATTGAAATAGAACATTAAAAATCATTTTTTCTTTAGTTTATATAATGCAAGATAAATTTCTTTTCAATTTTGTACAAAGAATCACCAATCCAGCTCCTGTATATACCCCTAAGACGTCACATGCATCTGAATAATTGAAATTAGAGATAAGTGTCTCCCAAAAGATAGTATCTCTATAATTTATGAATGGAATTCCTATTTTTTGTGATCCAATCATTTGAAATGTTGGTATGTATTTGTAGATGTCAAAACCATCCTCTCATCTACTTTGTTGAAAATGGAGGCAAAAACTTGGTAGCTGAAAATGAGTTAGATCCTAAAAAAAATTGATACCTATGATATGTGTCCAATAAAATCCATAACTATCTGGACCCCATAGTATGAAACCCATATCTTGCATGTAACAAAAATCACCAACACATAGATTCTTGAGATAGGTCTGAATGGTAGAATAATGTTCTATGTTATGGATGATGAATACATTGAAGGCCTTGATAATATTGTTTTCAATCAATGCCTGAAGAAATAGTCAAAGATGTTCTTCCTTAAAAATTTTAGTGAGATTTAGAAGATCAATAATTATCAAATTAATGTTCACACCAAGAATAAACATTTCACTAAAATCTTCTAAAATGGATGGCCAAAGATAAAGGGGGCCGTAATGGCAACTAAATCTTTCTGTATCTGTCTTGGTAAGTTGAACTCCATCATTATGTAGATAAATTTTTAATATGCTTAATGAATCTTGAGATAATGCTTCCCAGCCTTTTTTGTTGAAATACTTTCATTCAAGACACAAATTGTCAAACCTTTTCACATAAATTTTATAATGCTCCTTTACCTCTTCAGGTTTGATTGTTTGGTCTGGTAGTAGTGTCGTATCATGGTTTTTGAAATAATCTACAATTTTTGATAATATGTTACTTTCTAGATTCACATTTTTGCACCAATTATCTATGTTGTTGTACCTAGGGGTTTTCAAGAAGGAAATAGACCCTTTTTCCAATAAATCTACTAGTTTTACTTTTTGTTTATCTGAAAGCCCTTGAATATTTCTAAGTAATGTTGTACCAATCAAATTTAAATCTTACTTATCTAAACCAGGTAAAGTACCACTTTCAAACAAATCAAACACCTTATCAAAATAATTCCAAATGGTTTATTCCATGAAAAGAAGGCATTTTCTCTCCTGCAATTATTGTGTTGAATAGTTCATTTGTGTGAACAAGTGTTTATCTTCTTCATGTATTTATTCCATATTTTTCTTCTTTTTTTAAAGATTCTTCCAACCTCTCAGTTTGATAAGGTCATGTGCAGATCTATCTCTTTCTACAAATGAAGCCTTATAAATTATTTCATTGGCTTCATTATATTGATTACATATTTTGTGCACAATATGGAATGGAGTACAATCTTTCAAAAATCTTGCCCTTCTAAAAGAACATTTATTTCTCAATGATTGTATATTGTATTCCTCCTATGAAATAATTCTCTATTATGTTGTAATTATGTGTTGGCCATTTAAAATTTTGAACTTTATGGTTTTTTCTCCATCATATCTTCTAGGACTTCCTTTGATTCAATAAAATAGTCATGGTGATTGGATCAAAAGGAATTAACAAAGCATCCTTCATTAGAACCTCATTATTTTTTACAAATGAATGAATTATATCATTCACCCCTCTTTTATTGAGATTTCTTATTTTGATATTTGCATCCCCCAATTCACAAAGTTGTATAGGAATGTTCAAGGCATAATTGCTAGAAGAAATATACCTTGTAGAGAATTCACTGTGTGTCTCATCAAAAGTTTGTGTCAACAAAAGTGTTTCAAACTTTTGTTTGATATTATTTTTATATACTAGTTTGAGTACTTGTATGGCCTCTTTCAATTCTGTATACAAATATGTTTCCCTTACTTATCTTGTTTTCTTCAATGTTGATTCTCTCATGTCTATAGAGTTTCTTAAATACATGTTTGCATGGTGGCAAGTAGAAGAAGTTTTTGCCATTTGTTCATGTTTTTATTTCAATATGTTCTGTATTCTATTGACCAAATTATCTCTATCTATAAATCCAAACATTTGAAGGTTATCATAGCTATTCAAATGAAACCCAAATGTTTCAAAAGAAGGAAAAAATATTATTTTTTGTCAACTCCATTTTATTGGGTGTAAATTTAGTGAAAGTAGATGTAAATCGATAGATAATTCCCTCTTCTCTATTCCATACTTCTAGTTTGAATTGAACATATTTAAGTTCATCCTTATCATAGGCCAGGATTATTCCAATCAAAGAAGATTCTTTTCTTGATGTAGTACTAAACAAGTATATATCTAGATGCATGTTTGGCAAACTAAACAATTCAAAATACCAATCAATAAGAGGAATTTTGTTGCCACCATAAAATGAAATATGTTTATGTGGATTTAATTTTAGTTTTGGTATTTTATACAATACTCTATCCAAATTCTCTTGGAGTGAGGCATTCTTCTTCCTTTTATCCAAATTATCTTTGAGTGAGGCCACCTTATTCCTTTTAAGTGTGGTAATTCTATTTTCACTTGAAGACATTTTGCAAAGCAATTGAAATGACTTAAATATTGATCTTTTGTAAAATGCAAATTGCATATTACATAAATTCATGTAATTTCTTTTTGATTTTGAGTAGTGATTAAATGTATCAGCAAATGTTGATTCTAAACTACAATACAAAATACATATTCAATTTTCATAATATATACATTAAATCATACTTTAACTAAGGTATAACCAAATCAAAAATAAATTATTTTCACTAGTGAATATAATATGATGGGCAAAGAAATCCATAGACATTTTTTTCAAAGGACAGAGATTAGGGGAAGCATGTTTCTAGTATGTGTCAAAAACCCCATCAATAGGTACATTCAAGGTATCTCTTAGGAAACACATTTCAATCATTCACAAGAGTACATTATTCCCAAATGATCATTCATGCCTATTTTTGGTTGTACATTGCCAAGTGACATTTTCCAATTTGAAGATCATTAACTCATGTTTTGGTTGTAGTTTCCCCAAAATTTGACACTTCAATATTTTGGGGAACCCCCATTTTTTCAAAATTTTTGCATTTTGGTCTTGTGTGTGTCAGTTATATTGCTTCAAGCCAGTTTCTTGAATAAAGAACTTGAGTTTTATTAGTGTTTTTTTTTCATTTATTGTTTACTTTCCTTATTTTCTCTTAAATTACTCTAGAGAACTAAAGGTATTTTCTTATAAACATCAATCAAATATTTTTACTCATCCACTTCAGCACTTAAAGCAAGCTAAAAGTTTCTTAGTTCATTTATAATGCAAATTGGGTTTTCTAAGTTACTTTAATTCCTTGAAAATAGGTTAAGTTGTCTCGAGAACCTGATTCAATCCTCATAGACCAATTCAGGTTTCTTAAATTACTTTACTTACCAAACTAAATAAATAAAGTAGTTCCAAAAAACTAACCAACACTCCCTAGTTTTAATTGGGTTTTGCGAGTTACTTTACTTGAAAAACAAAAGGAGTTAAGTTGTCGTAAAAACCTGAATAACATTCTATAGGGAAAATCAAGATTGTGAAAGTGATTTACTTATTTAAATTCATAAGTAAAAGCATTTCCAGTTCATGAACTTGATTTACTCATGAACCTAAACCAAATTGGGATTCTAAAAGTGCTTTACTTCATTACTTAAAATAAGTAAAGTAATTCAAAGAGCCCGATTAAAAATGGAAGTAAAGGATGATGTGGATTTTCCATGCTTTCAATAAATGTGTTAGAATTTATATAAATCCTATAAATTCCACCTCATTTCCAAGTCATTCAAACAAGTAATAGCCCCTGTGAACCCCAAGCCATGTATTTTTATTCTCTAGAGCAATTTTGAGTGATTTTCTTCTTGAACCATTTGCAGTTGAGGTAAGTAAGTTATTACTAAACCAATTTCAAATTTTTTTCACTTCTTTCAAGTTTTTTTATCCCCATTTTCTTTTTATCATGCCACCATAGTTTTTTGACTATTAGTGTTGTTTTGCTTTGTTTTCTCATTCAAATTCTTGGTAAAAGTTAATGTTTTAATTAAAAAATTGAAATATCAAAATATCTTATCACATTTTATTCATGTTAAAAACTTGAAAATTATAAATATTCATGCAAGCCCTAGTTTTCTAATTTCCCTACCTAATCAAGTTTACCAGTCCCTCTTTCTTACTTTGAATTTTTGACACCTAGTAACTTGACCTAAAAACCCTGATTCACAAAGGCCCTAGTCCTTCAAATTTCCCATCACTTCATACTATGAATCCCTTATCCTATGTAACTAATGTAGGAAACCCTAAACTACATTAAAAGCTTACTCAATCTTGTTTCCATTTCCCCAGTACCTTTTTGGGTTTCTTAACCTCATAACTTTAGGTTTTTACTAGAAAGGATCTTTCTACCAAAAACTTGACTCCCAAAAGACTTCTTCAGGTTCCTAAAATCTTCTTACTTGAGATTTTGAACCAAACTAACTTGCTTAATTAAAATTGAAGTTTTGACCCTGAGCAAACCTGTGAACCATCATCCAAGACCCACTTGAGTTTTATTTGCCTCAGTACTTCTTCAAGTTTCTTGAACTTACTTCAAGATTTTGAACCAAAGTAATTTATTGTTAAAAACCCGAAGTCTTTAGCTCTCCAAAGCTATAACTTCTTTAAAAATTAAAGGCTCATACTCTTATAAGACCTATTCAAGGTTTTTAATCCCTATTACTTAAAGGCAATATACTTAGTATTTCAAAAATTTCCAATTATTTAGAACCTAAAACTTGTTTAGAAATATTTCAAAGAATAAAGAGTTAAATCCTTTCAAATTTTCTAAACTAGTTGGAGAAGTTAGTGATGTTTGAAAAACACTTGTCAAGGTCATTAAAATTTTCTAAAAGCCAATCTTTGGATCAGAGAGTTTAGGAAGGTTAGAAGAAGTGGTGGAATTAGAAGTACAAGGAAAGATCATTGAGGAGGCCCCAAAGTTAGGACTTGAGGAGATTCCAAAACCAAGAAAGAAGGGTAAATCAAAAGTAACTAAGGTCAGATTCCAAGAACCAAAAATGAGGTATGAATACAAAAGATACCCCATTGAGTCAAGTATTATTTATAAACCCACCAAAATATGTGACATAAATATGGGACACATATCTATGACTGAGCTTTTGGAAAGATCAAGGGCCCTTGTAAAGACTCCACTCTTACACTCCATGACCAATAGTGGGATTCTTCAGGCTGTAGCTTTTCCAAGTTCAACTCAGTTTCTTGAGTTTGTGTTAGCATGTACTATGTACTATGACTTTTTGACCAAGGTGGTAAGAGATGCATCTAGAAATGTGGTTGTGAGGTTGGATATTCAATACCTTAACTATTGTTTAAAGATCCCAACCTCACCAAAAGTGATTGATATTTTAATGGAAATGGGTGAGAAGTAGTGGGAAACCAAAATAATAAAGTGTATTAAGATTATGAATACATATTACTTGAAGAAAAAAAAAACCTTCAAGGTTACCCAAGCACATTGTCAGATCAGATTTTGTTTTAAGAAGTGGATGTAATCATTTAGATTTTATGTAAAATTGATGGATAAAAGAACACCAAATGGTTTTCACCCTAGATGTATGCCTATATTAGAACCATTGATGTGACTCAAAGTTCTACCAAGATTGTCTAGGCAATAATGATCAATGATAACATAGATTAATAGTTGAAGAATGTATTGTAGACCATTGATTTCAAAATGACGTCATATCTTATATATACACCAGCCTCTAGTGGAGCCTTCTCAAGGTTAAATACTAATGGTACACTATCAATAGTACCAATATATGAATATTATCCTTAGTTGGTCCTTGAAGAATACTAAAAGAATTACATTGTAGTAAATGTTGGTTTCTTATATGAGCTTATTTACAAGTTTGTGACATCTTTGAAGCATAAAAGAGTATCAGATGAGGCATGGGATGCAATATCTCTATATGGCTACATTTTCATTCAATTTATTGATTTCTCATATATCAAAGTAGGAGGTTTCTTAGGAACACCTGTCAATTTGCCAAGGTATCCAAGTGACAAGTGGATACTTATGGAATTTTGTAAGTAATTGGTTTAGTTGCATGATTTGTAGTCTAAGGCTTAGAAGGCAGCCATTAATTTTCCTATTGTAATTGGCCATTATCATTGCCCCATTATTTACAAGGCAAAAAATGTGTAGAAAGAGATGTATCACCATTACACTCAGACACATTTTGATTCTAGGGCAAATTTTGATTGCAGAGGTGTGAAACATAATATAGTTTCCCTTGAATACATGCATATCTAAAAACTAGAAGAAATTTGGATTGATTATAGGGATGAGTTTTATATAAGAAGAATGGATAATAGTAGGATGACCATTGAAAAAATTTGTACATTTGACTTGGCTACCATTCTTGAGGACATGGAAGATGATGATATTATTACTATTGATGCTTTCCATACAGTAGGAGGAGATAGTGCCCCAATTTTAGTGAATAATTTTGAAGATAACCAGGAGAAAATAATTTCAAAAGGGACTTCAAATGTTTTTGTGATGATTTATAATTTTCTACTTGATAAATGAGATTATTAGAGTGGGATAGAAGAGGAAAGAGATAATACAAGGAGAAAGTAGTTAGGTTCCTATAAAGCAGTTAAAGCTAAAGAAAAATATTGATGATACCTTCTCAGTGGTAAAAGATAAGGAGATAGCACAACAAATTATTTCTACATCACCATTGGTTTCTACTACTCATATTTCTTCTCCCATTCCTCTTATTCCCACCTCCACTCATTCCACTTCCACTGCACTTTCTCTACCACCACCACCTCCTTTGGTCAAGCCACCTATAGTTGAAAAAGAACCTGAAAAAATAAATTCACAAGATATAATATCTTAAGAGACTTTTCAAGAAAAGCTATCAGTTTAAACTAAGAAGGAGCTTGTGGGTGAATGATAAAAAGACAAAGAAGAAGAAATAGAGGCTGAGAAAATAACAACCTAGGATGTAGAGACTAAAAATCAAGTTTCTAAATCTACAGAGGAAGCTCAAGGAGAGATGACAACTTAGGAAGTTCCTTCTCAGGAAATAACAATTCAAGATAGTCACTAGCAATAGGTAATCATTTATTCTATCACTTCCATACCAACTAATTTATCATCTTGGTTAGCTA
This sequence comes from Torreya grandis, assembly GCA_037957365.1. Classification (NCBI taxonomy): domain Eukaryota; kingdom Viridiplantae; phylum Streptophyta; class Pinopsida; order Cupressales; family Taxaceae; genus Torreya; species Torreya grandis. The sequence continues at coordinate 945,496 of JARHVA010005648.1, forward strand.
CACAAACTACTCCTAAATCAAAGGAAGTGATCAATATTGAGGAGATATATTTTTAATTATTGAAAAGTCTAGATAAAAGAGGCAAGAAACCAAAATCAACTAAATTAATTTCAAAGTTACTAATTGAATCTTTAGGCCAATTTTTTTTTGGGTTTGTAGTTCCTCCCCAAGGAATGAGCAAACAAGAAGTCACTAGGAGTGACTTAACTTTTACAAGAATACCCATTAGAGAAGTAAAAACTATCACTTTGAAGGAAGACACTCAAACTTTGATTGATTCTCTTTTTAAGAATTTAGATTAAGAAAAGGCTACCAAGGCAAAGTTAAAGGAACATAATGCATAGTTATGTGAAATAATTGTTAAAGTAGCCAAATATTTTCCCCAACAAGAAATTACCTCAGGAGAACCAATTAAGCCACACGTAATAGCTGAGTAGAGGAAATAGGGGATAGGGCAAGGGATATAGATAAATGGATAGATAAAATGAAGCAAAAAGCCCAGGAACTCTTCCCAAGCATCCTAGATGTTCATCAATAAATTTTGGATAAGATAGTTGAAATAAAAGTAGAAAAAACTGAGTTGGAAAATGTGAATGGTATTTCCCAACTCCAATAGGAAAGTCTAGAAGTAATAGTGAATTTAAGTGAGAAAGCTTGGTTCAAGAAAAAATAGCTCATTATGCAAATAAGGTGAAACAAGAATATTATCTCTTATCTTTTCATTTGAGCATATCACTAGACATGGAAGAGAAGATGAAGAAATTAGAAGAAGAGACATGTAGTACAAAAGTTGATCTTTAAGACTACCTTTCTGGTGTCATTAGTATATAGTCCAATGATAATGTTCCAAAAATTATAGAGCAGGTAAATAAATAATTTAGGTAGCAGATAGACAAAGTTATAAATCCTTTCACAACCAAGTTAGTCAAAAATTTGAAGAAATATGGGGAGGAACTAAAAAGACTTAGACCAAGGATTGAGAGAGTTAAAGCTCAATGCAGGAGGATAGAGAGAGAAATGTTGATATTGGAGATAAAAATACATTCCATTGTAAAAATAGATAATGTAGTAATCCAATCAATGATATCTCAACACATAAAGTATAGAGAAAAATTTAAAAGCTAGATTCATGAAGTAGACTCACTAGATCCTAAATCTTGAGCAATTCTTCTTCTTCTTCTCTTTTTCTTTTCTTTCTTCATACACACTATGTGAAGAATATTATTTGAAATAATCATTATGTAAAAGTAATATAATTTTATTATTTAATTGTTAAGGTAAGATTACTTTTTTTAATTTTAGTAACTTAAGTACTTTGGCTATAACACCATTACTCAGAGTCATTTTGTAAAAGTAAGCTACTTTATCTATCTTTGTGATGCATGCAAAGTGTTTGTAATCAATCTGAATAAGGAGTTCAAAACGTGCTACATGTCATTGATCATTGCATGCCATGGTGGAGATATTTGAGGAAGTTGTTATTCAATAGTTTCCATTTTTAACACAACATATGTGAATTGAAGAAGTCGATTCATATTATAATTAAGTATCTTGAAATTGTATAAATAGATGAGTAGGACTATGTGATAGAGGGAGGTAATTTTTATTTTGGAAATTGTATAAATGGTTTAATAAATCTAAGAGTTTGAGTTTGAGATAATCAGATTGTTTTATATAATTTTTTCCAAGAAAGAATAAGAAATATAATTGTTTCTAGAGAACTTTGCATCTATGAGCTCAATGAAGATAAATTGGTAATCTTTGAGTTGTCTTTAAATCTAAATTAAGTTACATTAAAAATATTTTGTAATATTGGGTGATCTTTTGAATGCTTTTGTAATACCTTCAAGTCATCTCTTAGGAGATACCTTTCAAACATGCACAAGAGTGTATTTACCCTTCAAGGTATCATGTAGGAGATACCTTTCAACTAGGCACAAGACTAAATTTCTCCTTCAAAGAACATGTTAAATATTCCTTTACATGGAAAGCACTACTGGGTGATATTTTGAAGGCCTTTGTAATACCTTCAAGGTATCTCCTAAGAGATACCTTTCAAACATGCAAAAGATTGGATTTTCCCTTCAAGGTATCACATAGCAAATACATTTTAAAAAGGCACAAGAGTGGATTTATCCTACAAGGAACACGTAGAATTTCCTTTACATAGAAAGTGTTAGTGCCCAAAATTACATTAGAATAATTATACCATTTCTAGTGAAGTTGTCTGAGTTTGGCCTAAACTAAGTATTGAATTTTGTGTCATGTATATTTTATCCATCCCCAATTATTCCTTGTGTGGTTTTGATTCATTTAAAAATTGCTTAAGTCCCTTATATCCTTCTGTGCATGGCAAAACTGCTTATCCATTATATTGTTTGAACCTTCTATGGTGTAGGTGGGTGCATTCAAGCTCACACAGAAACATATAGTTTCTACTTCAATCTCGAATAAAAATATTTTAGGGCCCCCCGATAGCAATTCCATGTTGCACCTTCAAAGTACCTTAGTGACTAAGGTGGGGAATTGTCCAATGAACTAAGTGAGAGACATGTGGTGGTCTTGAGGAGGCCTTTAAATAAGTATCTTATGAAAGTGGGTTTCTCTTGCAAGGAATAAGTGGAATTTCCTTTATAAAAACATACAATCATATAGAGGGAATAAGAGGCGGCCCACCTAATTAATGATCGAGATCTTTGAAAGATCTAATGGTTTTCATTATTTTAATATGATAAATCATGTGAAGACTACGATCTTAGAAGGCCCTAAAATAATGCCAAGTGGTATTCTCATATTTGATGGCAGAAACTTGACAAAATTAAATTAGATGTTCACACTCATGTCATTTGATGTTTTCACTCACGTCTCTAATAGTAGTAAGACCATCAAATTTAAGTTAACCTAACTTTCTAGCCTAGATAAAATGGAGTCCCGAAAGCTTTATGCATGACATAATAAGGAAGATTAAGGACTTCTAACGACCAATGAGATTAAATGACTAGGATTGAAATCAATGGCTCATGCTAAAGACATGGATCTTAGTCTAATAATATGAAACAAAAGAAGAATTAAAAGGCTAATGGTTGGCTTAACCTTTGAAAAATATGAAAATTATCGTGAGAAGATAGCTAAATAAAGGCCACATAAGATGCACATGGATAATAGATGATGAAACTTATAAATGTAAAAGTATAAAGGTGATTGTCAATCAGATCTTAAGGCATAAGTGAGCCTAAATCCTAACCAGATTCACCATTAAATCCCTAAAATCCTAAAACTTACACAAAAATGGAAATTGTAAGTATTTGAACTACAATTGAAGTTTGTTAATTTATTCTAAGTATGAATAAAAGCATTATTGGGTGATATTTTGAAGGCCCTTATGATACCTTCAAGGTATCTCCCAGGAGATACCTTTTAAGCACAAGAGTGGATTTCCACTTCAAGGTATCTCATAAGAGATACCTTTCAAGCACAAGAGAGGAGATTGAAAGAGTGCGTACATAACTATTGTTCAAGAAAATAGGGTTTTCATATTATAACACTAAAATTTTATACTTTCAAGTACTCTATCTATATATACTTAAATCAGATACTTTTGCCTGAGAGATTGGGTGGAGGACGATGATGGAGAGCGATGGTGCGACGGGCGACCCGTTAACAGGCCCCAAGAAGGATGTGTCCTGGCCTGGGGTGGGATTATTGGGACAGGCAGGTTTTTCCAACTTCGTCAAGGGGACTGAGCGTGCAGGGGAGATGGGTGGCCCTAGCAAGGAGCAGTCAGCGCTTGGAAAATAGGGGCAGGAGCCTGAGTTGTCCAGTGGGAGTGAAGGCTCCAAGCTCAGAAAGATTAATGGCTGCCTACCTAGGAGCCTGGAGAGACCGATTTTGGTTATCTCCCCTGATTCTGTGAAGGAGGAGGTTGCATATTTGACTAATCACGCCCTTATTTGTAAATTCCTGGGCATTCGTACTTCACTGGCAGCTCTAGATGCTTGGATTCGATGGACCTGGCAGATTGACGGGGACTTCGATATCATGTTGGCTAGGAACAACTATTTCATAGTGAATTTCTCCTCTGTTTTGGATCGAAACAGGGTTTTTGAAGGAGGCCCATATTTCTTCGACCGGATTGGTTTATTCCTCAAACCCTGGCATGCAGGGTTCAACTCAACTGCTGATCTTCCTGCTTGTGTCCCCGTCTGGGTTAGACTGCCAAGACTGCCTTTGGAATTCTGGCGAGAAGATATTCTCTGTCAGATAGCGTCTATGCTCGAAACTCCAATGGCAATAGCGCACCAAACTTTAGACAGGAAGGTTATCTCCTATGCTAGGATTTGTGTGGATATTAATCTGAATAATCCTCTTCTAGATTCTATGGAAATTTGTATGGGGAACTCATCTTGGATTCAGCAATTAGATTACGAAGCGATTCCTTTTCACTGCTGCATTTGTCACTTGTACGGCCATCTGCATCAACAGTGCCCTCAGGCTACCATAGTGAATGCTGGGCAAAATGCAGAGCCTGGTCCTAGGATGGGCAAGGGTGAAAGAGGAAGTGGATAGCCGAGACAGTTTGGTAAAGCGCCGGGCTTTGCAGAGCACGTCAACAAAGGAAAAAACCCCCTTCTTCCCACCGACTAGGAGCAGGGTGCTGCAAGCTTAGGTGGGCCGGATAGGGAAGGCTTCACTACAGTCAAGTGTTGGTCAAAAAATCGTGGTCAAAAATGTCCAAACATGGACAGGCAAGTTGAGGTTGGTTTCAACTGGTTCGATGTTTTAGATAATATGAATATAGAGGATGGCATCCTAAATTTAGTGCAGGGGGAGGAGGCCGATCTCATGGAGCAGGTCCCCCTTGTGGGTATTGCGCTCAATCCAGACCTTCAGGGGACTCAGGAGGTTGATTGTATCCTACCAGATGTTCCCATCTCATCTACGCCAGCACCAGGTGACAAGGAGGTTAGCTGGGCAGATTTGGCGAAGGGGGTTGAGGAGGCCAGGCAAGAGAGAGGATCTTCTTCTGGTCTTGGCCTCATGCAAAGACCCTTTAAAAAGGCTACTGGAACCACTCCTTCAAGGGCAGGACGCAAAAAGGATCAGGAGCGAATTAAAATTACAGGGGATCTTCTTGTAGAAGTGGGGCATGTTAAACCCCTGAGTGAGCACTTTCCACATGTTGCTCAATGATCATCCTCTCATGGAATGTAAGGGGATTGAATAGCTCCCCCCGACAAAGAGCTATTCATAAAATGGTAAGTGAACATTCTCCTGATATTTTTTGCTTTCAAGAAACTAAATTTTCTATGGAACAGTGGTGTTTGTGCATGGAAAAATCTTGGTATTTCAGGCATAGTCAATGTGTGGGGTCTCTTGGCTGCTCTGGTGGGTTGGCCATGTGCTGGAACCCTGAGCGTATTATGCCTCTAAGTTGGATGTCTAACAGCTTGGCTCTCACAATGACAGCGGTGGACAAGGAGGCTGGTGAACTCATTCTTATGACTAATGTTTATGCCCCGATGGACCTACCTGGACAGCTGAAGTTATGGGACCATATCAGGTATGTCAGAAGTTGTCACCCATATTTACCGTGGATTGTTATGGGAGATTTTAATGCTGTCCTCAGTTTGGAGGAAAAAAGGGGTGGAGTGGCCCGCCTGGGGCCCTCTTCGGATAATCTTCAGCATAATATAGAAGTCCTGCGCCTCTCGGACATCAAGCCGCTCAATGGTTCTTTCACCTGGAGCAACAGAAGGAGTGGTGATGCTGGTATTTCAGAGTGCCTGGACAGGTTCCTGGTGTCATGCTTCTGGAAATCAAGCTCCAACTCCTTAGCTTCAAAAATTCTTGATTGGCGTGGTTCAGATCACTGGCCGATTAAGCTCTCATCTTCCCACATTCCTGGACCAAGGAAACCCCCCTTCAAGTTCCAGTTAATGTGGCTCCGTGAGCCTTCTCTTCATGATTGTATGGTGCAGTGGTGGAAACAGGGGGGACCTAGCTTTGGCACTGCTATGTTTTCCTTCACCAAAAAACTTTAGTATGTGAAAGAGAGGCTAAAGTATTGGAATGCAAACAGCTTCGGGAACCTCCACTCTATGTGGAAGAAGGCTCAAAATCAGCTGGATGAGATTACTAGACAAATTAGAGACCACGGCCAATCTGAGGATCTCCTTGTGGTTGAGTCTCAAGTAGGAAAGGAGCTTGCAGAATGGGAGCTTAGGGAGGAGATTTTCTGGAAGCAGAAGGCTCGTATTGACTGGCTTCAGGAAGGTGACAGGAATACCACTTTTTTTCACAGGTCTGTCCAGGCAAGGCGCAACAACAATTTCTTGACTCACCTGGTTTCCCCTGATGGAACACGTCTTCATAACTCTCGGGACATTTCTCAAGCAGCGGTTAGATATTTCTCTAATCTCTTTTCTGATGGGCCGCCCCCTTCGGATATGGCTGAAAATTCTGTCTTGTCTTGTATCCTGTCTGTGATGACTCTGGGTCTAAATGAACATCTTATGAGGCCTATTGACAAGACCGAGGTAGAAGGAGTTGTGTTTAGCATGAGAAGAGGGAAAGCTCCTGGACCTGATGGTTTCCCTGTGGAATTCTATCAGGACTTTTGGGACATAATTGAACAGGATCTCATTGCTGTGATTCAGGAGTCATATTCTAACAAAGAAATGCTCAGAGCATTGAATGCCACCTTCCATGTTCTTATTCCGAAGAAAGAGCAGGCGAATCAGCTGGACCATTTTAGGCCTATTGCGCTGTGCAATGTAATTTACAAAATTATCACCAAGCTTATAGCGGAAAGGCTTAAGAACTGCCTCCCCTTGATTATTTCGGAGGAGCAAGGTGGATTTGTGGCTGGAAAGCAGATTCTTGATGAGGTGGTCATTGCTTCGGAAGCTGTTCATTCCATGAGCACCTCTCGGGAGCGCGCCATGTTCATCAAATTGGACTTAGCCAAGGCTTATGACAGAGCCAGTTGGAGGTTTCTTCAGAAAGTGTTGTTGGCTTTTGGTTTTAATCCAGCTTGGATCCAATGGGTGCTGAGTTGTGTTACCACCCCCTCCTATTCGGTCCTAATCAATGGGCAGCCTACTGACCTTTTTGGTGCGTCTAGAGGCCTCCGCCAAGGAGATCCGTTGTCCCCTTACTTATTTATCATTTTGGCGGAGGGATTGGGGAGGCTTATCAAGTCTTAGGTTTCTCAGAGCACGGTTCAGGGGTGGCAGTGGGGGAACGGCCTCACCACTTCCCACCTTCAGTTTGTGGATGATACGATTCTTGTTGGGAAAGCGAGGATTCAGGAGGCTACTGCTTTTTGGAGTACTCTTGACATGTACATGGATGCGACGGGGCAGCAAATTAATGACCAAAAGTCCTCCATTTTTTTCTTCAACACCTCGGATCCTATCCAGAGGAGGATAGCGGCCATCATGAGATTCCAAGTTCAAACCCTGCCAGTTACGTATTTGGGAATTCCCATTATGATGGGCAGGCAGCCACGACTCTTTTGGCAGGGTGTGCTAGTTAGACTCAGAGACAAAGTTATCCACTGGACTCATAGATGGCTCTCCACTGCTGGGAGAGTCACTCTTTTACAGTCGGTGATTCAAGCATTGCCGGTCTACCGATGCATGGTGTAGGCGGCTCCGATCTATTTTCTCAAAGAATTTGATGCCCTCTCACGGCAATTTCTCTGGAGTGGTAATTTAACCAATACCAAGTGGAGCTTGGTTAACTGGGACACCGTCTGCAGGCCAAAGAAGGATGGAGGCCTTGGGCTAAGGTCGGCCATCCTGGCCAGCCAAGCCCTTGTGGCCAAATTGTACTGGAGATGGTGCTCCAATCAGTCCCAACCTTGGGCCCGCATTCTGACTTTCAAATACTTTCCGGGGGTGCAACCCTCTGACATTGCTCAGTTGTCTCTTGAGCGGGGTGGGTCTATGATTTGGCATACTCTCAAAATAGGCGCTCAATTGATTAAACGGGGTCTATTTTGGATCTGTCACACTGGAGCGGAGGCTCTTTTTTGGGAGGATTCGTGGGATGGGCTTCCCCCACTCTTAGCTTCCCACCCGCACCTTCAGCAGTTATGTGATGTTTTTCAGGCTGAGGGCTGGACCAATGTTGCCCATTATAAGGAGGAATACAATCTGGGCATGGCTACTGGCTTTAGATGGAAAAACTCTTCGGATTGGCCACCGGGAGGCTCTAGGGAAAGCTATGAGGAGCTTTCTCAAATTCTAGCTTCCAGACATTGTAGCTCCCTGCATGGACAGGACGTGCTTGCCTAGGGGGATGATTCAACTGGGTGCTATTCGGTCTTCGCGAGATATCATGCCCTGTCTAAACAACTGTTTGGGGTAGCCAACTTCATGTGGGGAAAGAGAGTTTGGAATTCCTCTACCTGGCCGAAGTGCAATTTCTTCTTGTGGACGCTTGTCCACAATATATGTCTTACATGGGATAATTTGTGCAAGTGTGGTTTCATAGGCCCTTCCAAGTGTGTTCTCTGTTGCAGGGAGGAGGAAATAGGGGCGCACCTCTTTTTTCAATGCTCTTATGCTAAGTGGATATGGCACAGGTGGTGGAGTGCTTGGTGCAGACCCTGCTGGCACCCCTCATCACTTGCTAATTTCTGGAGCCGTCTGCCTCTTCCTCCCTCTCAAGCTCCCATCCTTCAATCTGCCTGGTTAGCTGGGCCTACATTTATCTTGTGGCAGCTGTGGATTGAACGGAATAGGCACATATTCCATGGAGAGCAGCTGAGTCCCGATGTCCTCTGGGGGAGAATTCAAAGTGCGTTGGCTGAGACCTTGGCGGCCAAGGGTAACAATTCGGTGCAGCTGGACAAGGTGGAACGTGGTCTTTTTTCCAGCATAGCTGGGACGCACTTGGAAAGCCTGCCAATTGCCCATTCCTTGTGTCTTAGCCGTGGTGTTAGGCAGAGACAGGGGCCGATTAATAGATTGGGACGCTGGACCCTTCCTCCGCCCGGAACTTTAAAGATCAATACGGATGGTTCCTCGTGTGGCAATCCTGGTGACGCTGGAATTAGGGGTGCTGGACGTGACTCAGCTGGAAACCTTCAATTCATTTTTTCTGTTTACAAGGGATATTTTTCCAATAATTACATGGAAGCGCTGGCTATTTTATAGGCTTTACATCTTTCCTGCCAGCAGGGGTGGCGCAATATCATCTACGAGTCAGACTCACAGGTGGTGATTAAGTTGCTTACTAACCGTAATTTTGACAGTGGAGACTGGCAGCTTGCTGTGGTGGTGCAACAGATTCTTCAGTTAACCACTATGTTGGACTCTGTGAGTTTTAAGCACATCCCATGGGAATGGAATGTGGTGGCGGATTGCCTGGCGAAATGGGCCTCTGAGCAGGGCCCCCAATGGAAAATTCTTGATTGTAATCTGTTGCCTACGAACTTCTCCCAGAAGCTTTTTACTCTGGTGGAGAAGGATAAACCTATGTAACTTGGTGTTTTTGCCTGTTTCTGAATAAAATTTTTACCCCGTTTAGTTAAAAAATATATATATACTTAAATCAAATTTTAAAAAAATAATAATATAGTTTTTAAGAATGTATGTCAAGCTCAGAGAGGGCCTAGGTTGGCTTAGATAGTAGTAAGCCCTACTGTAAAGCCTGGTACAAAAGGAAAATAGGTCAAAGGAGTCAAATGTGTGTATAAGACAAAAATGGGTTGAATCAAATAGTTGTAGTTAAATATGGTTAGACTCCTTGTTTGGTTTAAATTCTATGGAAAATAATCATATAATAATTACTTTACACATTTTTTGATCATCTTCATCATCTGGTAAAAACTAATCAATTGCATAGATTTAGCCAATAACCCATGCAGTTCAAATGTCTTTCCTTATAAATTAACGAGCATGAATAGTTACTCAAAATTCATCTCAATTGTGCATAAAATGGTGGGACATTACAATCCAAAAAAAATGTTAGCCCCATCCATGATAATAGAAAACTTAAGATAATATAAAAGGATGGCTAAAATAATGAATGATGGAGATTACTATGGTTGTTTAGTGCTTACTGATATTGATTATTATTTATTTATTACTTATTTTGTGTGTAAAACCAATGGGGACCCAAATGATGAAGGTTAGGATGATTCAAGCTGACATTCTTTAGTAATTATAATCAAATAATCTTAATAACTAATATATTTAATAGTTTCAAATTTAAAAAACTATAGTTAATCATCCGAACCACCCAAAAGGATAAATTTATAACTTGATAAGGACCCATTGATGTCTAAATGTTATTTCCACTTGGATTATGGTGAAACTAAGGACCATATAATTTAAGTAGAGTAATTATAACATAGATTAGTAATTAAAAATATGTGTTTAATGTGTAAGATTAAATTAGATATGGTGAGATTCACCTGACATGATTTATATGTTCATAGAAATTAATAATTTAGTAAGTTTAATATATTTTATGTTCACGTTGGATGTCAAAATCCTATTTGAGTAGCCTCATTGGTAGAAAAAATCTCCAGTAGTCACATCATAAGAAGTAAATCCTTGTTTAAGTAGTCTACAAGCATGTGAAATTAATGTGAGATTAAAATGGTGCTATTTGAGAAATTAATCTTGTCTTTAGGTCAATGTCAAGATCATGCTGAATTAATGTGATAGAGATTAAAATGGTGACATTTGAATGCTTCATATAGTGCTAAGGTGTTGATGATGGTAATATTTATAATTTAATAAAGGCTTCATTCTTGAATGGAATGTCATCATGTAGGAGTGACCTATTTTTTTACATATAAATATACTGTAGACTATTTAATATGTTTTGACATTAGTTTTATTATGGTATTGTAAAGGCCAAAGCATCAAATAAAATGGAAATGAAGTTTGAACTAAGTTTGGCTTATTCATGGATCGATATCAAAATACATATGAAGATCACCCTACCATAATGGTAGGGTGATTTTGGATGCAATGAACCTTCACTCCACAAGATTAATGGTAATTTTATTATTTTGAGGGATTGTATTTTATATTCAATAATTACTTTTTTAGTAAGTATATTTTTCACATATGAAAGAGTTTTAATTTTAAGGAAATTTTGACAGGCATGACATGATTATGGAGCTGGAGGTTCTACTATTTTAAAATTAGATGCTAAAATTTTTGATGATGAAAATAGGATTTCAAAGCCTAACATGTAAATTTTGAATCCCAACATATAAAATTTGAAGCCCATCATGGTAAATTTGAAGACTGACATGGAAAATTTGAAACATGGAAAATGGAAGTTCTGCTATTGTGAGTCTTGTGAATAGCTGTAGCTGTACAAGTTTGCTAAATAAAAACTAGATGCTAAAATTTTTTATGATGAAAATAAGAATTTTAATCCAAACATGGAAAATTTAAAGCCTTTCAAGGAAAATTTCACGCATGGAAAATGAAAATTATACTATTGTGAGTCTTTTAAACAACTATAGATGTACAAGTTTATGCATTGTAAATTATATGTAATAATATTTTAGGTGAATTTAATATATGAAAATTTTATGTTTTATTGTTATAACTCTACCCTCCACTATTTCATCACTCCTTTCATGTTTATTTTGATCACTTCCATCACTGTTGTTTAGTATGGGTTATCCCCATAGTCTCAATATTTTGCTTTACTTAGTCTTGTTGGTTGTTTCCCTCCTATGTCTGCACATTCTATTTTTTCTACCATAGAGAGAAATAAAACTTGATAATTGGTTGACCTTCCAAAAGGAAAAGAGGTCAAAGGAGTCAAGTGGGTGTATAAGACAAAAAATGGGTAGAGTTCACCAATTGTAAATCAATATGGTTAGACTCCTTGTTTGGTTTAAATTCTATGGAAAATAGTCACATATTAATTACTTTGCACATTTTTTGATCATCTTAATCATCTGGTGAAAACTAACTAATTACATAGATTTATCCAATAAACCATGTAGTTCAAATTTCATTCCTTCTAAATAAATGAACATGAATAGTTACTCAAAATTCATCATAATTGTTCATAAAGTGTTGATCCATTACAATAAAAAAAATTATCCCCATTCATGATAATAGAAAACATAAGATAATATAATAGATAGTCTCCCATAGCTTTATACTATGGCATTTACTAGAACAATAGACTATACCCCCACCTATAATTAGGATTTGAAATTTTAGAGCTCAGTAAATGAAATAGTTCATTTAAGTAGCCAACTTACTATTGATGAATTTTTGTGTACTCCCAGAGTAAATAAATATATTCAAATTATATTTATTTAAAAAATTGACCACCTTAATATTTGGAGGAGTACTAATACCTAAAAGTGCATGACAAGAAATGGTAGGTTGGGAATATTTAGATTCATCCTCAGGTCCTAGACTATTGATGTGTGTCTTTGTCAAGGATTTAATACAAATAATAGAATAACATTTTTTAGATTATAGGGACAACATGATTATGGTAGTGACACCTTGGGGCTTCACTTAGTTTTTCAGGAGAGATTATGTGCTTACAACTTTCCACCTTTTAGTAAGTAAATAGGCACTACTGTAGGGACAACAGGAATATAGTAGTGACACAATTTACCTAAATTTGTTATGATTTAAACTACTTTATGTTTTCAAATATAAAATCAAACTCTTAAACAAATAAATGGATATACATAATGAGAATTAATCTAAAGTGATTCATGTTGAAATTTTTTGAAAGGAAAGATAAAGGGAGAGTAGAAAAAAAATTCCCTTACAACAATAAAGACCAATAGATCTCCTTTGATTCATGTTAGCAACCCAAATATCACATAGTTGAAATCAAACTACTCAAATCTAATTCATATCTAGACTAACATTAGAATGATCTAAGGCTGTGGGATGCTTGTATCTATACAAGACCTCTAGTTGTGAGGCTACCTCCTCTAAATATGTGAATTTAGAATCAATAACTAAACCTTGTAGATTTTGGGATGAAAATATTAAGGAAGAAACTAAAATTATTATTCATACATAACACGATCCTATGAACTTTGAAAATATGAAAGAACTTATTGCTTCAATGTCTTGACTATCAACATATTTATTGAGTCCTTTAAGTAGTTATAGGTGAAGATTTCATGGAATTGAATATTCAACTAAGTTTGGCTCCTTAAGGTCTCCTCCAAATTCCACCACTTATTTCATTCCTTTTATACTATTATCTTTTTCACATGTTCACCATTATTTCATTATGAAAATAAACTTATCCTATATAGACCACTATGCATGATGTAATGTCCTTTGTATGGACTATGACTGGGTATAAATATGCTTTGAGAGTTTTGACAATACACAAAGTACCCATGATTTTATCTATCTATGATGATCTCTTAACAATCTCATTACCCTTCTTTAAAGTCTATACCTTTGAAGTCTTCATTAAGCATGGTTCACCTACTTGACTGTAATAGTGCTCTTAAAGCTAGTTGTAGATGTACATTTGTGTTTCTTTATCCCTATTTTAACCTCAAATGTATCCTTATTGATCTTTATATTGAGGTTATTCATCTCAATGATTCATGCATTTGATGGTCCAAATAGCCTCCACAAGACTAGAAAAGGTCTTAAGACTACCAGACCCATGACTATAGCAGATTTTGACTTAAAACCAAGCTTGTAGGTGTTTCAAGAGCACTTGATTGATTGATTAAAAGATGATTTATTGGGATATGTGATGCATGTATTATGTTCCATGTGTCACCAGGGAACAAGGGGAAGTAAGAAACTCAATTTTAAGTCCTAGAAGACTTGGGGATGGAGTAGTTTATGTAGTGACATTTATTCTTGCTAATCTTTGTAAAATTGTTTTAGTATTTTCCAAATTTGCCCAAAATTTAAATGAACAATGGATATTTACAATATGAACTAAGATAAAGTGATTCATGTGTGGATCTAATAGTGAGTAGGATAGGGTAGAAAAGAGATTGTGCTTAAGATGATCAAAGACACCAGTTTTGCTAACTTTTGAGTCAAAAACATATGAAACTATCATCTACCAATTCTAGCATAATGCTCAAAGCTAAATAAATGTAGTTTAAGATTAAGAGGAAGGAAATGAATATGTCTAAAAACATACTTTGCATGATAATTACTCACTCATAGTAATTTACATGACACATTCAATTGTAAATGAGAAGAGAATAGAGCAAGTATACTATCAAATTAGTCAAACTAGTGTTAAACTCAAGATAATAGACACATATAATGTGTGATATTACCAAATTATCTTGTAGAAAATAAACTATTACCCATCTAAAATTGTGATAATCAAAAATCATAGAACACACACAAGAGAACACTATAGATAAAATCTCAAATTATTTGGCTCCTTATATTAATTATGGTGACAAAAGTTTTCAGGTTACAAATGAGAGGGAAACCCCTATTTATAGTCTCAAAAATGCCTAAGACAAGTTTACGTGGGCTCGAAAAAGGCACCCAAATACAACCAAGTGGTTAAAATGCAAGTGTAAGGCACTGCTTGGTCAAATTTCATGACCACTTTGGCTTGATGGATTCCATCTTTGTGCCTCTTCTTCATCACTTTATATAAGTTTAAGTCACTACTCCTCTCATGGTAGTTTTGGTAAATTTTTTCCTTGTCTAAAGTTTCTCTATATTATTGCCAACCAATGATTGCAGTTCTTCCATTGATAAATAAATTCCTAGTTGAGAGTCTTTGAGGTCAATGACATCTAGATCCAGTTGATCCAAGCTCTTTGTAGTAACTTCTTTAGTAGATGTAAAGACAAGTGTAGGACATTGAGAGGGGCTAGGTTATTTGCTAGCTTCTCTTTTCTTAGAGCTTAGAGGTAGGCTTTGTCCACTTGGAGTAACCTATAGTATATGTTTCATGGCTTGTTCCTAATGAGAGGAACATAATCTTATTCCTCCTCTTTTTCTTCCTCATAGTCATCATTAAACATACTCCCATGAGTTGGTGGGAGTTGGGAATTCATAATATCCTCTTTCTTATTCTCCTTTTCAATCCTTATTTCTAGCTTAATATTATTCCTTATCAAATTTCTAAGGAATAACTCATGATTCATTACATCCATGTAAATAATTTCGTGCACCTCTTCTTGGTGCTTATATTCCATAGCCACATCCTTTTTAAATTTGAAGAAGTGCCTCACAATGACATTGTTGGGGTCCCATGCCTTGAAATCATGCTTAAGTAATACATATGAGTTTCTATGCCTTACAGCTACTAGAATGTCCTACCATTTGATACCTTGAAAGAAAATTCCAATGTGTGCATGTTCAAGGTATCTCCTAGGAAATATATTGAAAGAAAATTCCAATAGTGTGCATCAGTGTTCTTTCCAAATAAACAATTATCACAGTTATATCAAATCCATTACAAAGACATTTGTAATAAACATGGAATTTATTATGAGGACCTTCAAGGTATCTCCTTAGAGATACCTTAAAATAAAATTCCAATCATATGCATGTTCAAGGTATCTCTTAGGAGATATCTCGAAAGAAAATTCCAAGAATATGCATCAGGGTTATGAACCCAATAGAAAGTTATTAGGGTTATATCAAATCCTTTAAAAGGAAATTTACAATCAAAATGGAATTTATTACAAAGCCCTTTGATGTATCTTATAGGAGATAACTTGAAATAAAATTCAAATCGTGTGCATGTTTAAGATATCTCCTAGGAAATATCTCAAATGAAAATTCCAATAGTGTGCATCAATGTTCTTGACAAATAAAAAGTTGTCATGGTTATATCTAATCCTTCGCAAGGACCTTTTCAATAAACATGGAAGGAATTAAAATGAACTTAAAGGTATCTCCTAGGAGGTACTTTGAAATAAAATTCCAATCATTATCATGTTCAATGTATCTCCTAGGAGATATCTCGAAAGAAAATTCCAATAGTGTGCATCAGTGTTCTTGCCAAATAAAAATTTATCATGTTTAAATATAATCCCTTGTAAATACATTTGAAATCAACATGGAAGGTATTACAAGGTACTTCAAGGTATATCCTAGGAGATACCTTGAAATAAAATTCCAATTGTGTGCATGTTCAAGGTATCTCTTAGGAGAAATCTTGAAATAAAATTCCAATAGTGTGCATCAGTGTTCTTGCCAAATAAAACATTGTCATGGTTATATATAATACCTTGAAAATACATTTGAAATCAACATGGAAGGTATTCCAAGGCCCTTAGAGGTATATACTAGGAGATAGGTTGAAATAAAATTCCAATCATGTGCATGTTTAAGGTATCTCCTAGGAGATATCTTGAAATAAATTTCTAATAATGTGCAACAGTGTTCTTACCAAATAATTAACAATTTTAGTATTTATGAAAAACTCACAAAAGGCTTATAATATAAAATGAGATGCAAGAATTAAAATTAGATTATAACTGCATAGAACACCACTCTTTCTTCATAGTTTGATAGGACAACAAATTACATAAGGTAAATTACATAGAATACCCAATTCAACCTCTCAGGGGAGGCATTTGTTAAAGCAAAAAATGCTTCAAAAACTAGATCCTAAACTCTTTTGGTCTTTGGGGTCTGTTTTGTTGATACAGGGAAGCTTCATGCTAAAAGAGTCTTTTTGATATTCACTTTCCCTTGGAATATCATTGAAGTGACAAGTGGCATCATCTGCTTTATTTGAGTCTCAAAATTTTTCTCTTCTTTAATAAAAGAGACTCCTTCAAGGTTTAGTGCTGACTGTTAGATTTACCATTATGATTCACACCATAATTTTTTTGCTGACCCTTTGAATCCAAAAATAATTGTTATTTATCCATGTGGTAGTTCTATGTTTAATTAAGGTTCTTTGATATTCAACTCTCTTTGAAAGAACATCGAAGTGAAAAGTGGCAACATCTACTGTTGTTAGAGTCTTAAAGCCTTTTCGAGGCTTTAACAAAAATATTCATTCGACCCCATGAATTTCAAATACCCAAAATGTTATATAGCCATCTATACTTACCATATACACACACACCCATGTCCCAAGTATTTAATAAAATGTAGAATCTTATTTCTACAGTTCATGGAGACTAACCAGGGACTTCATACCTGCATGGAAGAGCTTTTACAAAACTCTCAAATCAAAATTTATTCCATTGTATCTCACTCATAGCTTCTGTAATGTGGCAGAAAAATTAACCCACTCTACCTCTAATGGATATTGTCACTTCTATAGAGCATGGAAATTTTGAATTTGCTCTTCCATTAGCATCATGTTGTCATCTAGGAAAGGAGAAGTGAGTCCCAAATGAACCAATTATTCAATGTGCCATTTTATCTTCTTTACCCATTCCTTAAATAGGTTAAGTATATTCTTGCATTTGGATGTAACTTTTTTACAACTTAGAATCTCACTTACCTTTCTTATTTCTTCCCACTTGTCTGTGAGTCTAGTTACTTGTAGAGTTTTATCAAATGTATTATATAAATTATGAATTATTAACTTTGATTTAAGTACCTTGGTATCAACTAAAAGTAGGATATTATCCACAAAGGAGTGTACATTTATGCATAGAGTCTGATCTTGGGATATAAATTTTAATGCATGCTTCAAGTGCGTCATGTCTACTGCTATTCTCTTCCAATAAGAGACATAGAGTTCCTTGACCATGGCCACAAATATAGCTAACTAGGGTCATTGGTCCAACTCCTCTTTCAATTTTACCACTTCTTCCTCAGAGTCCTTGAAGTTTTCCTACCGATTATCCTTTTCTACCTTGGTAACTTTTAGCTTTTGCTGTAGCTAAGTGACTTCCACTTCTTTGTCATTAACCCTCTTCTTAAAAAGACTCTTTTCTTATTCCAATGAGCTAATTGAGGATTTAGTTTCACTAAAATCTTGCTATAAGGAATTCACTTTATCTTCTAAAGTCTTCATGACTTCCTTAGACACCGCCTCCTTAAGATACTTATTGACCTAGGCCATCTCCTTGTCCTTAGCCTAGAGCTCCAAAGAAATGTACCTCATAGTTTATTATGCCTCTAGCAAGCCTAATTATGCCTTAAAATAGATTTTTTGGAGGCTTTAAGATAGTCTATTGTAACCATAGATGTAGTTTCATTCATGAGCTCCACTTTATCATGGGGTCTAAATTGAGTCAGATCCATGGCTACTACACTCATTATGTAGTCTTCAAGTTGCATTGCTCTAGTGTTTTGTTGATAATTGGTACCATGTAAGCTTTAATGAGGGTATGATTTTTATGGTCATATAATGACCTCATTTATTTTGTTTCCATTGATCTTCCCTCTTTCCCCCTCTATTTATCCCTTCTTGCCTCTCTTGCCCTCTTGGTCATGTTCGAATGACTATGGAAGTCTATAGGAGAGGCCACTACACCACCAATGAAAAGAGACCCATGGAGTAAATTATAAGGCAAGTTATTACCTGTTGGGGTTGGTTTTATAAATAAGATGGGATTTTTAAGACCTTAGGTGAAAAGGTTAGTAAATGTAATGGTTGGGAAGTGAATGGGAATGCAGAACTTGATGGCATTAGTGTTTGACTCATCATAGCCAAGAAGTTAGAGAATGTTAAGGCATGTAAAGGAGGTGGCATTAATGTTTGAGCATAAAATTGGGGAGGAGTCATGTATGAGGTGGTAGCTACCTCTTTTTCCTTGTTCCCTTCCTAAGATTCTAACCTTTTGTTTCTTCCTTGGAGGGCTCTCTATAGGATCTTATATTTCCATTTGGCTTGTCACAAGTTGTGATGAGTGTAGCACCTCTTGTGTAGATAATGTTTCCTGAGAATAATCTAATGGGGGCTCAGCTATAGGGGTTTTGGATGTAGACTGGGCCACCCCTTTTTTTCCAAGTCACTAATAGATGGTGGCTAGTTTGAAGATATATGTATTGTTGTAGATGTCTCTACCTCTTGTGTCTCTTTCTACAGATCTGAAAGGTTACTTCTATCTAGGCTAAAAGTGGGAGTAGCATGAGCCTCATCCCATAATTTCTCCCATTCCTAATTTATGGCTATATCTTCAAAATTCTAAGTAAATTCACAAATTTCCTACCTATAATTCCAATAGGCAACTATTTTATCTTGATCCCAACCCTCCTTGACCAAGGCCTGTCTCAAACATTTTGTCATAAATCTTGTTGGATCATAATTCTAAAGGGGCTAATAAAATGACTCCCATAGTGGAAGTGGGATATCCTACAGCTTAACATACACATCTGGGGTATAGTTTTTGGGGGACCTTCTACCCTCAAAGAATTTCTTTCTCTCATGCTTAAAGGAAGCAACAACCTTACTCTTGATGAGCTAAGAAGTCATAACACCATTTGAATCATATTTTCATGAATCTTGAATGAGAACCAACCCATATGTAGCCAGTTTCTGTATCAGAATAAACTATGCTTGCCTCTTGACAACTATAATACCACCCCTAGTTAATGGTATGGCATGGAAGGCCCTCTTCTTCCTCCCTTCTCCAAACATAGAATCTATAGCTTCTAACTATCAGGCTACTTCTAGACCCACAAATCTACTAGTCAAAACCTTAGGAAGCATAAAAAGACTCTTCTCCAAAACCATGGACCCTAATAAAAGAATGATGAGCTCTAAATAAAAAATCATAGGGGTGTTAGGCATTAGACAAGATGGTCCTAATGAAATCATTCATTATATTTATTATGCCCTAAGGATCCAAATCCCCTAATAGTGGTGCTAAAATACACTCAACAAACTCATAAACATATGATGACTCTAAAAACACATGAGTCTATGCAGATACATGGATAACTTTCTGAGGGTCTACTACCTTTGAGTCCCATAGGGTCAAACTTATATGTTGTTGAGAAAATTGGTTATTTTGATATAAAATGAGGTGGAATAGATATGAGGAATAGCTAAAAGTGGGATGAACCCTAAAATTTTCAATTATTTGGTACAATGAGTAGGTAATATGCTCCACAAAGTCAAACTTGTATACTTGTGTCCTGACAACAATTCTCATTTGAAAAATATCTACCTATTACTAATCATACACTATTTGATTTATATCTTATTCAAAAATGAAGGCAAACATCGAACATGCATCTTGTGACTCTTGAGTCAACATGACCAAATGAAAAGGTAGGGGTTAAGGTATGGTATTATCTTTTACTAGATGTAATTCCTTGTTTAAGAAAAGTTATTTTTGGTGCACTTGAGACCATACATGTCTTATTTGAGCCATATCATAGAAGCTGGCTAAATTATCATGCTGTAAACCTAGCATGTTATGGTTAGCTTGTGGGTTGATCACTAATCTAATCAATCCCTTATGAATCATTGCATTATCATAATCAAAGTTTTGGGCACATAAGTTCAATAATTTTGGGTATAGGTGAACTGTTGGCACCATGTATTGGGCTAACCCTAAGGTCCAAACCCTCATACCAAAATTTTTAGACTTGGTTTGATTTATAATTCTTGCATGTGCTACGTCCCTGAAGGTCTTAGTCTTTTTGGTCATAATAGGGTCAAAAATATCATCTACATAATCAAGAATGAGGGAAGATTCTCTATAAATACCTTTCATTACTTTCCTGGTTCTTGGGTAGGTAACTTTGGTCTATCTGGGAGTTATTGTTGATGATGGTGATATAACAACCATTTGATTCTAAGACTCTTAGCTGTGAGGATACTCTTATTGCTGCTTAGCTCAAAACTTTTCTTGCTCAAATTCACAAAATAGATTACAGTTATTTACTTTGCTCTTAATAAAATTTTATGCTCAAAGGTGAGGAAAATGAGACTCAAAATCTCTTTAAAAACCGTTGCCTCCATGAAACATGAATTAATGACTCTCCTTGATGAAATAGTCACATCTCATTAAAAGGCTCTTAATTTGATACTGCAAGGCATCAACCATCAAATATCCAAGATCCTTAACTCAAAATTTGGATCTGAGTCAGAGGTTTGAATCATGAAATTTGGATTAAGGATCAATCATCCCACTTGTTTATGAGTGGACTTGAAAAAGGTGAAGTGTGGAAGAGAAATGATGAGCATTTCATATAACTCATCATAGTTATACAAATTATCCCTATAGTTTTGTGTTTTGTTATATATTATATTACATTTAATAGTTAAATTATAACCTAAGTAGGATATGAATGCAATTAGTTCATTTAGTTTGTATGCAATTTATTACTGATTCTTTACCTTGTTATTGTGTCTTGGATGAATAACATAGTTTTGAGTACAGCAACACATCCCACGGATGGGGTAATTTTGAGTAGAGGAACACATCTCAAGGATGGGGTAATTTTGAGAAGGCAACACACAATTTTTACAACTCTTTCATCTACAATTTTGAGGATTTGTAAAGTGAGGTATGATGATTGAACGCTTAAAGAACACTCCAATATTGCTCTGAATATGATCTATGTGTGCTCCAAAGACATACATAGTATGATATAAATAAGTCTAATAATGCTCCAAATATAAGTATATGGTGATCAAAAAACCTGTACTAGATGCTCTAAAGATATCTAGATGTGCTCTAAAGACTACACAAATTATGTGTAATACATGTTATTGAGAGAAATTAGGAGCATTTTACTACACAACTTTTATTTGAAAAAAAAAATTGATTGGATGCAAATGATAGTTAGAAACCAAAATAAAGGAGCATACATACAAATCTTCATCCCCTACTACTTCCCACTCCTAAAAAACTACTCCCTAAACAATATATGCTCCTATATAATAGGTGAAGATATTTTAAAAGAAATTTTTTAATATATAATGATGCATGAGACCCTTCTACCAAATAATATTGACACACAAGGGAAATGTTTGCCACCCTAAATAATAATGCTAGGTGTTGGTCAATCATTCATTCATTAAATTTTATGAGGGAAAAGTTTGCCATCCCAAAAATGACTTTTCAACTCAGTCTAAAATGGAAACAATTCAGCTCAAATAATAATCAAGCAAAAAATGACTTTTCAACTCAATCTAAAATAGAAACAATTCACAGTATCTAAATAGAGCCAACAAACAAATGATGTGATGGGATAGAGATGGTGGAACCATTGAAACCCTCTCACATCATGACACTTTTTTACTATAAATATTTGCTTACAATTAATTAAAAAATGTCTACTTTCCCCTCACATTCACCATTTGGGTCCCTATTGAATACAAGTAAGTGATAAACAATCCTAATCACCACCATTTCATTATCTTGACCATTTCTTAACAAAATCCTAGGTCTATTAGAATCTTATTGATTTCATAATTTAAAGCAGTAAACAATGAATAAAAGGTTCATGTGAAGCTAAACAAATAACACATTTTAGATACATTAAAACAATACATTACATATTAGATTAAATACCTAACAATAAGCACCTACAAAAATTATAGTGAAAAATGGGGTTAAATCTTCCACCACTAACGCTACACCTATAGAAATGATAGTGAAAAATAGGGTTAATGCTTCCACCACTAGCACCATAGTTAACCTAATAGTCAATGAATGTTTTTTGGAATTCAAAAGGGAGAGATAAAAACTAAGAGAAAATAGTGGAAAGAGAAAAGGATAAACTTAACCCTAATTTTTAAGTGTGTGGGAAATTATTTAAAAAATATATTTAAATACTATTATTTAAACATATTAAACATTTAAACATGATTAAATTATGTCATAGGGATTTGACTCATTAATTTTTAGCCCCCATAGAATACCTTTGAGATAATTATTAAATTTACCAATTCAAATACCTATAACAGCGAGTCACCTTTATTGAATTAACAAACTATTAATATTTATAGATGAATTCGACCCCAAAATGGTAATTAAAATAAATGACGTAAAATCATACCTAGTAACTCAAAACCTAAACTTGGGAAAGAATTTTATGAGGTTATCTAAATTATGGTTATGTGAGGGCATAACTAATCTACACCATACCAATCTATAAACATTATTAAATTTTCATTCATGACAACAAGGCACCTGTGATATCTAAATGCAGAGCCATGGTTAAAACTTTTGGCCAACAACACATTGAGTACTTCAACTTTGAAGCCCAATATTGGGGTCTAAACTAAGGGAGTTATAATTGAGACATAGAGATTGTGTTAATGATTTAGAAATAATAGGCTATTGCATAATAAGTTCAGTTTCATCCACATTTTTTGAAGATGTAACATAAGAAAATTATGTAATAAACTAGATTTCACTCCTTAATTTTTAGTCCCCCAAAGAATTATACCTTTGAGATAATTTAATTCACCAATTAAAATACCTCTGAGGGCGAGTCGCCTTTCTTGAACTTACAAACTAGTAATATTTAGTGATGAATTCTACCCCATAATGGTAATTAGAATAAGTGACACAAAACCATACCTAGTAACTCAAAGACCTCTTGGGAAAGTATTTTGTGTGCTTAACTATTTAATTATAAGATAACAACAAAATCATTGTAACAAATTACACTTGATGGGTCTCTTACCATGGGTTTTTCTATCATATCCAAAAGATCATCAGAATTAGAAAATGTTCAATAATCCACTATAAGAACATATTAATGCCATTCTAACAAAAGCCATTTATCCATTATAATCACCAAGACAAAACTTGATCACCCATAATTGTGATCCCAATGTAGTGAATATAGATGCCCCTTGATCGAAACCAATAGAGTTGTAATTTTGACGTAGTCTAGATTGTGCTAATGATTTGGAAATAATAGGTTGTTGCATAATAAGTGGAGTTTCATCAACATTTTTTGAAGATGCAACATAAGCAAATTAACTACTTAATTTTTATTCCCCCCCCCCCCCCCAAATTATACCTTTGAGATAATTTAATTCACTAATTCAAATACCTATGAGGGTGATTCACCTTTATTAAACTCATAAACTAATATTAAATGGAGATGAATTTGACCCCATAATGGCAATTAAAATAACTAACAAAAAATCATACCTAGTAACTTAAATACCTCTTGGAAAAGGATTTTGTGTGCTTATATAATTAATTATAAAATATCAATAAACTCATCGTAACAAATTACTGAATTGATGGGTCTCTTACCATGGGTTTTTGGATCACATCCAAGGGATCATCAAAATTAGAAAATGTTCAATAATCTACCACAATGCCATAGTACAATGAAAAAAATAGAAGTTTAAATATCGAAATAAAAGTAAAATTATTGTTTTGGAACTTTAGAATCGATGGTAATGATTTAGAAATAATTATTAGGATCTTGCATAATAAGTGTATTTTCTTCCACATTTTATGAAGATGTAACATTAATATTAATTTTTAGGAGAAAAAAGTGACACAAAATCAAACCTAGTAACTTAAAGACCTCTTGGGAAAGGATTTTGTGTGCTTATCTATTTAATTACAAAATAGTAACTAACTCATCATAATGAATTACACTTGATGGGTCTCCCACCATGGGTTTTTATATCACATCCAGGGGATCATCAGAATTAGAAAATGTTCAATAATTTGGTACAAAACCAATTAGTAATAAATGAAAATTATAGAACTATTCAAATATGGTCAAATAGAAGTAAAATTATAATCATGAAACTTTGGAACTGATGGTAATGATTTAGAAATAATTATTAGGCTCTTGCATAATAAGTGGAGTTTCATTGACATTTTTTGAATTGATGTAAAATTAATATTAATTATTAGGAGAAACAAGTGGTGGTGGTATAATATTATGCATTCACATTGGAATAATGTTGTGTTTCAAACATATATGTTAGACCACTTCAAATATTTATCATATTTCAAAGCGTAAAATTCTTCTTGGTCACTTCTAGATTTTTTAATTCCATTATGACAAAAGAAATTTCTCCATTGCAATCACCAAGATAAAACCTAATCACCCATAATAATTCTCCTTATGCAACAAACATAGATGCCCCCTGATTGAAACCAAGGCAGTTACAATTTTGACATAGTCTAGATTATGCTAATGATTTATAAATAATAGGCTCTTGCATAATAAGTGGAGTTTCATCCATATTTTCTGAAGATGTAACATAATCAAATTAACTCCTTAATTTTTATCCCCCCTTGAACTATACCTTTTAGATAATTTAATTCACCAATTCAAATACCTGTGAGGGTGAGTCACCTTTCTTTAACTCATAAACTAATATTAAATGGAGATGAATTTGACCCCATAACAGTTATTAAAATAAATGACACAAAATCATACATAGGAACTCAAAAACCTCTTGGGAAAGGATTTTGTGTGCTTATCTAATTAATTATAAAATATCAACAGACTCATCATAACAAATTATTGACTTGATGGGTCTACTACCATGGGTTTTTGGATCACATCCAAGGGATCATCAGAATTAGAAAATGTTCAATAATCTGCTATAAAATTGTAGTATAATGAAAATGATAGAAGTTCAAATATGGAAATAGAAATAAAATTGTCATCATGGAGCTTTTAAACTAATGGTAATGATTTAAAAATAATTATTAGGCTCTTGCATAATAAGTGGAACCATATTTTTGAATTGATGTAACATTAATATTAATTATTAGGAGAAATAAGTGGACTTGGTGGTATAATAGTATGCATTCACATTGGAATAGATGGTGTCTTTCAAACATATATGTCGGACCATTTCAAATATCTATCATATTTCTAAGCCCAAAATTATGATCCTTATGCAGTGATTACAGATGGCCCCTGATTGAAACTAAGGGAGTTGTAATTTTGACATAGTCTAGATTATGCTAATCATTTAGAAATAATAGGCTCTTTCATAATAAGTGGAGTTTCATCCACATTTTTTAAAGATGTAACATAATAAAATTGACTCCATAATTTCTAGCCCACCCCCCCTGAATTATACCTTTGAGATAATTGAATACACCAATTTAAATACTTGTGAGGGTGAGTTGTCTTTCTTGAACTCATAAACTAATATTAAATGGAGATGAATCTGACCCCATAATGGTAATTAAAATAACTGACACAAAATCATACATATTAACTCAAAGACCTCTTGGGAAAGGCTTTTGTGTGCTTAGCTAATTAATTATAAAATAGAAACAGACTCATCATAACAAATTACTGACTTGATGGGTCTACTACCATGGGTTTTTGAATCACATCCAAGGGATCATCAAAATTAGAAAATGTTCAATAATCCACTACAAGACCATAGTACAATGAAAATTATAGAAGTTCAAATATGGAAATAGAAATAAAATTATCATCATGAAACTTTGAAACCAATGGTAATGATTTAGAAATAATTATTAGGCTCTTGCATAATAAGTGGAACCACATTTTTTGAATTGATGTAACATTAATATTAATTATTAGGAGAAACAAGTGGACCTGGTGGTATAATAGTATGCATTCACGTTGGAATAGATGGTGTCTTTTGAACATATGTGTCAGACCACTTCAAATATCTATCATATTTCTAAGCCCAAAATTGTGCTCCTTATGCAATGAATACAAATGCCCCTTGATTGAAACCAAGGGAGTTATAATTTTGATGTAGTCTAGATTGTGCTAATGATTTAGAAATAATAGGCTCTTGCATAATAAGTGGAGTTTCATCCACATTTTTTGAAGATGTAACATAATAAAATTGACTCATTAATTTTTAGCCCCTTCCCCCCGCCCCCACCCCCCCCCCCCCCCCCCCCCGCCCCAAATTATACCTTTGAGATAATTGAATTCATGAATTCAAATACTTGTGAGGGTGAGTCACCTTTATTAAACTCATAAACTAATATTAAATGGAGATGAATTTGACCCCATAATGGTAATTAAAATAATTGACATAAAATAATACGTAGTAACTCAAAGACCTCTTGGGAAAGCATTTTGTGTGCTTATCTAATTAATTATAAAATAGCAACAGACTCATCATGACAAATTACTGACTTGATAAGTCTGCTACCATGGGTTTTTAGATCACATCTAGGGGATCATCAAAATTAGAAAGTGTTCAATAATCTACTACAAGACCATAGTACAATGAAAATTATAGAATTTCAAATATGGAAAGAGAAATAAAATTATCATCATGAAACTTTGGAACCAATGGTAATGATATAGAAATAATTATTAGGCTCTTTCATAATAAGTGGAACCACATTTTTTGAATTTATGTAACATTGCTATTAATTATTAGGAAAAATAAGTAGACCTAGTGGTATAATATTATGCATTCACATTGGAATAGATGGTGTCTTTCAAACATATATGTCAGACCACTTCAAATATCTATCATATTTCTAAGCCCAAAATTGTGCTCCTTATGCAGTGAATATAGATGCCCCCTGATTGAAACCAAGGGGGTTATAAATTTATAGATTGTGCTAATGATTTAGAAATAATAGGCTCTTGCATAATAAGACTATGGAGTTTCATCTACATTTTTTGAAGATGTAACATAAGCAAATTTTTTAATAGGGATATGACCCCATAATGGTAATTAAAATAACTCACACAAAAACATACCTAGTAACTCAAAGACCTCTTGGGAAAGTATTTTGTGTGCTTATCTAAGTAATTATAAAATAATAACTAACTCATCATAAAAAATTACACTTGATGGGTCTCCCACCATGGGTTTTTGGATCACATCCAAGGGATCATCATAATTAGAAAATGTTTAATAATCCACTACAAGACCAATTAGTACAATGAAAATTATAGAAGTTTAAATATGGTCAAATAGAAGTAAAATTATAGTTATGGAATTTTGGAACTAATGGTAATTATTTAGAAATAAATTATTATTAGGCTCTTACATACTAAGTGGAGTTTCATCCACATTTTGTGAAGATGTAACATTATTAGTTATAATTTAGTAGAAATAAGTGGTGGTGGTATAATAGTAACCCAAAATTCTTCTTGGTCACTTCTATCTTTTTTAACGTGATTGTAACAAAAGCAATTTCTCCATTGCAATCACGAAGACAAAACCTGATCACATAAAATTGTGCTCCTTATCCAATGAATACAGATGCCCCTTGATCAAAACCAAGGGAGTTACAATTTTGACATAGAGATCAATGTGATAATGATTTAAAAGTAATAGGCTCTTGCATAATATTAAGTGGAGTTTCATCCACATTTTTGAAGATGTAACATAAGCAAATTGTCTAATAAGGATTTGACTTAGTTTTTAAGATGAACTTATTTTGACATAATTTAGTTATTGATTTACAATATTTTGCTTCACATAACCCCTTTTACCCCACACACACAAAAATTATATTAGTTATTAAATAAATATAATTGACATATTATTAATATAACATAACAATATCATTATTAATATTTTTATATATTAAACTAATTTATTATATGTATTTTTAGATCATTATCGAGGTGGTAGTAAACTTAAAAGGCATGAGGGAAGCCTCTATGGTTTCCCGTGCCATGCGATGTCATCAATCTAGCCAATAATTATACCCTCCATAATTTAGTAATGCCAATCCATCATCCAAATCCCTTCATATCTGATGAAAATCTTGTGTGCATCAATTTACATTGAAGAGAAAATCTATCGAACATTAATAAGCAATGAGCATTAAATTAAAACAATCACATTCACTATGAATTGGATATTTAGTGAAGTGATTTGAAAATCTTCATTTATAGGGCTAAATCACATGACAATGTAATAAAATCAAGAATCACATTTAAAACTTCATTGATGAAGATTACATAAATTATTATTTTATATCTATATATTATTGTTAATGGTTGGGAAATAATATTTATTTTTTAACAAAATTAAATTAATTTTTATGCCATATAAAATTAAAAGTAACCAATCACATTTTGACAAGTAAGACTAAAGTATTGATACTCTTATAAACAACTATTGGTACTCCAAATAATAAGTTTGGTCATAGGTTCAAAAAATGGATTTTATGACCTCTCATGATAAAATCGGTTATATCATAAAATGTATAATGTGTTAAACCTTGGAACCTTATTTATAAGTAGTTAAGATGACATATTAAAAATTTCAAAATATTAATGGTGATGTTTTGGAACCATAATTCGATGTCAAAAGTTAGGGCGCACGGTTAGTGGGACCTTTATCCTATATTGAAATATATAATATATAATTATAAAGTGATTTATAAATTACATTAACATATATCTTGTGTAATAATAATAAAATATATTAATATATAATATTATATAATTTATGTTATTATATATATATATTGATATAATATATAAATATAATTTTAATATATTAAATATATCACTCGCCTTCAATTCAACTTGATTACTCGAGGTGCATTCGCATTCAGAAATAGGTGGGAGTCCCCAACAAATTAATTTGAAATTCAAATTTACTTTGCAAAATAGGGTAAGTATAATTTTTAAATATTTTTAAGAGGTACAAAAACCACCAAACATGTCTAACCAGATATGTAATCATTATTCCTACATATTCTTAGTTTTTTTCAAACATACAATGTAGAGTGTTGACAAATCATAATAGAGCAGGTTGTAGAGTCTCCCAAGTGTTGACCATATTTATTACTATCATTTTTTTAGATACTTATTTTCAGGTATTTAATCTTAATAGTTGATTTTTTTTACTCTATCTAAAATGTACAAAAATCCTTATTTTCAAATATTTAATCTTAATAGTGGTCAATATATTTTTTTACTCTATCTAAAATGTGTGATTTATTTGTGTTTACTTGGCCCTTTTATTCATTGTTTGATACCTTAATATGTTATGAAATCACTAAGATTCAGATAGTCTACCTAGATTATTGTAATATTTTTTGCCCTACTTGAGTGCACCTAGCTATGATGTCAATGAGCCTTTTACTGAAGGAGTGTGCACATGTTTATTGTTTAGGAAAACAAGGTTTTCAAATTATAATGCTAAATGTCTATTATTCCAATATTAATGCTCTGCATGTATATACTTTAATCAATTTTTAATATAAAATAGTAAATTTTTTAAGAATGTGTCTCAAGCTCATGGAGGCCCTAGGTTGGCCTAGGTAGTAGTGAGCCCTACTATAGAGACCATTTCAAAAGGAAAAGAGATCAAAGGAATCAAGTGGGTGTATAAGACAAAAATGGGTAGACTCCAGGTCTAGTTGTAATTCAATATGGGTAGATTTCTTGTTTGGTTTAAAGTCTATGTAAAATATTCACACAATAATTACTTTGTACCTTTTTTTATAATCTTCTTCATCTGGTGAAAAACAACCAATTGCATATATTTAACTAATTATTCAGTTCAAATGTCCTTCCTTCTAAATGAACAAACATGAATAATTACTCAAAATTCAACTCAATTATGCATAAAGTGGTGAACCATTTTGATAAAAAAAAATATTAGTCCAATCCATGATAATAGAAAACATAAGATAATATAATAGGTAGTCTCCCATAGATTTATACCTTGGAATATACTAGAACAATTGATTATACCCCCACCTATAATTAGGATTTGAAATTTTGGAGCTGGATAAATGAAATAGTCCAATTAAGTAGCCAACTTACTGTTGATGAATTTATGTGTGTTCCTAGAGTAAATAAATATAGTGGACTTTTATTTCTTGAGGAAACCAACCACCTTAATATTTGGAGTAGTAATACCTAAAAGTGCATGACAAGAAATAGTCATTTGAGAATATTCAAATTTATCCTTAGTTCCTTCCATATTATTGATGTGGGTCTGTGTCAAGGATGTAATGTAAACAATAGAATAACATTTATCAAATTATAGGGACAACATGAATATGGTAGTGACACCTTAGGGCTTCACTCAGTTTTGTTAGAGAGTGTTAATACCTCTAAATGCACCACATAGTTCCTTACTGTTCAAAGAGCACTTCTCATTTTAAAATTCTAAGAATTTAGAGCATGAGTAGCAAGTTTTTGTAACTTGATATAACCTATGGTGAAATAGCAATAAAGATATGTTTAATTGTCCCAAAAATTTATATTGAGTGATGGTTGGGAGCCATCTTAGTTCGTTCTTCATGAATTATAGAGAATATATGTTAATACTCAATTAATTATGAATTAGATTTACAATGAACTCCTAGCTCGGTATTGAATTTAACAATGTTAATCTTAGTCATAGCCTCAGGTACTAAGAGGATAGTCTATGTCTACCAATTTTCCTTCTCCTTTTCTAAGTTGTGAATCTGTAGTTTCATACATTTAATTGCTAAGCACAAAATATACTGAGAGGGGGGTGAATCAATATATTATATATCTTTTTACTTAATCCAATTTTTTTTAACCACTTAATCACACATTTAAGATATGCAATAAAATTGAAACAATAATTTTCACCACACAAGAGAGAGAGAGAGAGAGAGAGAGAGAGAGAGAGAGAGAGAGAGAGAGAGAGAGAGAGAGAGAGAGAGAGAGACTAGATTTTTACGTGGAAATCCAAAGTGGGAAAAACCATAAAGAATAACTTCAAGTATATGAATGAGCACCAACTCAAAATACAAAGTTTACAAGCACCAACTTGTAAGAGCACCAACCCCTTTGCTGAGCACCAACACAAAAACTATTTGTGAGCACCAACCCATAAGAGCACTAACCCCTTACAAATATTTGTGAGCACCAACCCCTCTTGTGTATAAAACACAACTATCTCTCAATGTTGCTTACTCAATAAATGATAGAACTCTACAATATCTCTTATTTTTATCTCTTCAAAAAAAAAATTCAAACCATGCACTCTCTTTCATATATCAAATGGCTTCTCAAGCCTTTATTTATAGATTTCCAAATGACCTTTGGAATTCACCCTTTGTGACCCTTCAATCCTCATGGAAAATGATGCCAAACTTGTATGACCCTTCATATCATTACATTTGAAAATTCATATGGTGACCCTTCATAATAAAAAGCATCCTTTCCTCTTTTGTCTTTATCTTGGTGACTTTGTATATTCCTCAAAGTTTCCTTTCATGGAAAAATGTGCCATAAATCTTTTGTCTTCACATGGTGACTCTTATAATTCCTCAAAATGACTCTTCATGAGAAAATGCATCCCATTCCTCCTTCATCTTTTACCCCATGACTCTTTGACTTCTCCACGGGCCCTCTTTTGACTTATACGCAACAAAAAATATATTCATTAATATTAAATAAATATTAACCTATATTAACCAAGATATGAATATTAAAAACACCATTAGATGCAATGGGGCCTTTATCACCAATAATGCTAGACCTTTGACATCAATGAAAATATTTCCAATAATCTCCCCCTTTCTCATTGATGGCAACCTCAAATTGAAATTATGACATCTTAAAACCTACACATACTACCATCTAAAAAACATACAGTAACTCCCCCTTACTGTAGTAACTTGTACCTATTCCCTATACTTGTTTATGCACTTGTACTTGTACCTTTTAGTCTCCCCCTTTGACATCAATGGAAAAGGACCTATCTATAGCTAACAGTTAGCTCCCCCTCAACTAATTTTAAACCTTAATGGCAAGAAGTCAAAGAAATTACTCCCAACTTATTCATAGATAAACATGTCTTTGGTAGTGCCTTTGTAAAAATATTTGTAATCTTCTCTGTAGTACTGATATACTCCATCTTAACCTATTGATCTGTAACCTATTCTCTCAAGAAGTGATATCTAATGGGAATATGGTTTGTTCTTGAATGCATCACTAGATTATTTGAAATATTAATAGTGCTTGTGTTATCACAAAAAATAGAAATAGGTTCATCATAATCTACCTTTATATCATCCAAAGTTTTCTTCATCCAAAGCACTTGAGTACAACACAAAACCACTACAATATATTCTGCTTCAGTTGTAGAAAGTGATACTAAATTCTACTTTTTACTTAGCCATGATACTAAGCTATCACCAAGAAAGAAAGCTCCTCCACTTGTACTCTTTCTGTCATCCAAGCACCCTACCCAATCTGAATCTATATAAGTAACCAAATTGAAATCTCTACCCGTGGGATACCATAATCTATAATCCAATGTCCCCTTGATAGATCTAAATATTCTCTTCACCAACTGAACATGACTATCTTTTGGAGATGACTGATATCTTACAACCATACCTATTGCATGTAAGATGTTTGGCCTCAATGCTATCAAATATAAAAGACTACCAACCATAGATCTATACAAAGATTGATCTATAATAGGGGAATCTTCATCCTTGCTCACCTTATTTCCTACACACATTGGTGTGCCAACTGGTGCACAATCCTCAAAACCAAATTTCTTCAACATTTCCTTAGAATATTTACTTTGAGATAGGAAAATTCCTTTATCTAACTAGAATATTTGCAATCATAAGAAAAATGACAATTATCCAAGCATATACATCTCAAATTATTTTCACATATTATCATAAAATTCTTTTGTCATCTTTTCAATATTTTCTCCAAAAATGATGTCATCAACATATACCATAACAATCATTTAATGCTCACCTACTATTTTGATGTAGAGATTACTATCAACAAATCCTCTCTTGAAACCTTGATCCTGTAGATACTTATCAAATCTAGCATACCAAGCTCTGGGAGCTTGTTTAAATCCATACAATGATTTCCTCAATCTACATACATGGATACTAATATTTGAGAGAATAAATCCCTCAGGTTGTTCAATGTAGACCTCTTCTTCTAGATTCCTATTTAGGAAGGCAGATTTCACATCCATCTAAAACAATTTGAAAATTTTAAACACTACATATGCAAGAAAAATTCTAATAGCCTCTAACCTTGCCACTGGTGAATTTTTTTTTCCAAAATCTATTCCCTCAATCTGAGCATATCCTTTACATATTAATCTTGCTTTATTTCTGGTCACTTATCCATTTTCATTCAACTTATTTCTATAAACTCATTTTTTTTCCTATCACATTGTGATCTTTTGGTCTAGGCACTAATTCATAAGTATCATTCTTTTCTATCTTATTTGATTCTTCATCCATAGCATTAACCCAATGTTTATCATGTCTAGATTTTAAAAAACTTTTAGGCTGAATTTTGGATAACAAAGAGAAATTAACTTGCTTAGATTTACTTACCATCATTCTTCTGGTGTGAATTTATTCATTTATGTCCTTGATGATGTCACATTAATTATGATTTATATGTACATATTTGGATGGAATTTTGGTTTCCTTTTTATCCTTCTTCTCATATTCATCTGATTCTTCAAAATCTTCCTCTTCAATGATTTCAATAATGTCTACTGGATCACTGATTCTTTGTGTTCCATCTTCTTCTATCCTGACACTTGCACTTTCAACAATTTTCTTGGTTATTTTGTTATAACATTTATAAGCTTCAATTTTTCAAGAATAACTAAGAAATATACCTTCATCTACTCTAGATTCAAGCTTACCAAGTTTTTCATCAGTTCTCTTTATGAGGCATCTACTGCCGAAAACTCTAAAATAATCAATTATTGTTGGTTTGTCTTTTCATAGCTCATAAGGAGTCTTGTCACTATTGAATCTCAATAATGCTATATTACGAATATGCACTGCTATAGAAACTACCTCTCTCTAATATTTATCTAATATCTTAGATTCATTTAGCATTATCCTCGCCATCTCCTAACTGTTCTATTTTTCTGTTCAACTACTCCATTTTACTGTGGAGTTCTGGCTGTTGAATAATGTCTCTTTATTCCATGGTCTTCACAAAACTCAATAAATTGATCTGACATGAATTCTTCTCCTCAATCTGATATTAGAGACTTAATCTTCAAATTGGTTTCATTCTTAACTAATGCTTTGAATGCTTTGAAATATTTGAAAGTTTTTGATTTTTTCCTTAAAAATATAACCCAAGTCATACATGAAAAATCATCAATAAGCAACATAAAATATTTATCACCTTGAGTACTTTGAGTTCTCATAAGTCCACATAGATCAATGTGAATAAGCTATATCATCTGAGTGGTTGAGTACTCTTTTGTTTTGAACCACTTTCTAGCCTGCTTCCCATGCTGACAAGGTTCACAAAGCATGTTGAATGGCTTTGTAATCTTTGGAAGATTTCTGATTGCTTTATTCTTGCTAATATTGATAAGATTTTCAAAATTTATATGCCCCATTCTCCTGTGCCATAGCCAAATTTCTTCAATCTAACTCAAATAACATCTTTGACCTTTGATGTCTGATAGCATATATAAATTATTGCCTATTCTTTGAGCATCTATAACCAACACATCTAAATCTTTTCTTCTAATTTCACAACCTTCTATATAAAAATTTAGTGTGTTTCCCTAATAACACATTTGACTTACACTTAAAATATTATCCTTAAGACCTTCTACATACAAAACATTTTTAGTTTTAGTTCTACCATTATCCAAACTTAGTGTACCTTTTCTAACAATTTTGGCAGTAGTATTATCTCTCAATTTCACTATGCCACCATTGATCTTCTTCAAGGTTATGAACTTAATCTTGTCTCTTATCATGTGCCTAAAACATCCACTATCAATGAACCATGTATTTTATTAATTTCTTGCATGCAAAGCTATCTGTACCAACATAGATTTTTTATGTTGTTTCTTTTACCATGAACATGTCTGAACTTTCTTCTTGATGAATGGAGCCTTAAAACTATGGTCCTTCTTGACTAACTCGAACATGCTTATACATTACCGAGCTATGTTTCTAATTTTTTTTCACTTGTAACATATTATGGCCTCTTCATTAAAGCCTAATAGAGGAGCAAAAGAGTTGTGGCTTCTCCTTGACTCTATATGAATTTCCTTCTCCTTATTTCTAAAATTGTTAGCCCTTTTTTGACATTCTATTTTATTATGACCATATCCATTACAATAAAAATAGTAACCATAAAAATAAGATCTATTTGTGTATATCTAACCTGATTGCCTTTTGTATCTCTATTCCCTCCAGCCTTCTTTGTTTGAGATGTCTTTTATATTTTTAATTTCTTCCCTTTTTATTTCTTCTTATATAAGAGCTTCAACATAGCTCTTTCCTTTTTCCTTATCTATGAAAGTAGTGACCTCCTCTTTCTATTTTTCAAATCCAATACCTATCTTATCTGACATTAATCTTTAAATTTCTAATATATTATTCAACATATCAGTGCTATTCTCAAATTTTGAATCATTGGTTATTCTATCATTGATTGCTTTATTTGTTTTCTCAAGATATGATTTTAAAGAAGAAATTTAAATAACATGCCTTTCACATTATTTACTTACTATTTTTAATTGTGTCATTAGATCTTCTTCATTATTATGAATCACTGACTCCACTATCTTTGGTTGAGATAGGATCTTTAGAATATAAACTCTTCTTCTTGAATCTCTTCTTGAATTTACCTTTGAAATTCTTCTTGTATGTAGAATTTTCTTCTTCATTGTCATCATTACCCTTATTTGGGCATTTAGCTATAAAATTTCCAATCTTTCCATAATTAAAACATTTAAAATTTAATTTTG
This sequence comes from Torreya grandis, assembly GCA_037957365.1. Lineage (NCBI taxonomy): Eukaryota > Viridiplantae > Streptophyta > Pinopsida > Cupressales > Taxaceae > Torreya > Torreya grandis. Next base: position 982,030 of record JARHVA010005648.1, read on the forward strand.
CTTGATATTTACCTATGCCCTTTTTTGGCTTGCAAATGAAAAGAGCTCTGTTGTCATCTTCATCATCACTAGAACTACCACTTGATTCTTGAATCTTATCTTTCTCTTTCTTGGATGTCTTGAAATCAACTTCTCTCTTTGAGGGTTTATCTTGTTCAGTCTACATCTCATATTCAATAAGAATACCATGAAGCTCATTCATCTTTAGCTTGGCTAAATTCTTCATCTCTTTAATTGCCAAAACTTTTGCATCATATCTCAATGGTAGAGATCTCAAAACTTTTTGAAACATAGTTGATTATTTTAAATTTTATCCAAGACCTTAAATTTGATTAACTATTTGATCAACCTACAAAAGATAACTTACTATATTTTCTTCTTCTTCCATCTTCAAACTCTCAAACTATCTTCTAAAAGTCTGAAGCTTAGCTTGCTGAACCTTTTCATCACTTTTGTAAATATTCTCAAGTTTTACCCAAGTTTCATGAGCAGATTTACATTTTATAACTTTAAACAAATTTGATTCACATAAACCACATAAAATAATATTTAAAGCTTTAGCATTATTTTCACTTGCTTTTTTTTGTTGGAGTAGTTACAAGTGTCTTTAGCTCTTCATATTCTTTCACCACTACTTTCCATATGTCGAATCCAAGGGCCATAAAATAAGTCTTCATCCTTATGCTCCAAAAAACATAATTTATCCCATCAAACAAAGGTTCCTTATTTGTATAAATCCTTCATGTGATCCAACCATCATGCTTTCTTGATCTACCTTCAAGCTATAAAACTTTTTCAAAAGGAACCGGCTCTGATACCAATTTTTAAGCAAAAAATATATTGAGAGGGGGGGTGAATCAATATATTAAATATATTTTTACTTAATTTTTTTTGTTTTCTTTAACCACTTAATCACACATTCAAGATATGCAATAAAACTAAAACAATAATTTGCACAACATGAGAGAGAGAGAGAGAGAGAGAGAGAGAGAGAGAGAGAGAGAGAGAGAGAGAGAGAGAGAGAGAGAGAGAGAGAGAGAGAGAGAGAGAGAGAGAGAGAGAGATTAGATTTTTATGTGGAAACCCAAAGTGGGAAAAACTATGGAGAACAATCTCAAGTATATGAATGATTACCAACTCAAAATATAAAGTTTGTAATCACCAACTTGCAAGAGTACCAACCCCTTTACCGAGAAATAACACAACTATTTGTGAGCACCAACCCATAGGAGCACCAACCCATTAAAAATATTTGTGAGCACCAACCCATAGGAGCACCAACCCCTCTTGTGTATAAAACACAAATATCTCTTAATGTTGTTTAATTGATAAATGATAGAACTCTACAATATCTCTTATTTTTATCTCTTAGAAAACAAATTCAAACCATACACTCTATTGTATATATCAAATGGCTTCTCAAGCCTTTATTTATAGCTTTCCAAATGACCTTTGGCATTCACCCTTTGTGACCCTTCAATCCTTATGGAAAATGGTGTCAAACTTGCATGACCCTTCATATCCTTGCATATGAAAAGTCATATGGTGAACCTTCATAAGTAAAGGTGTCTTTTCCTCTTTTGTCTTTATCTTGGGGAATTCTTATATTCCTCAAAGTGTCCCTTCATGGAAAAATGTGCCATACCTCTTTTATATTCACATGGTGACTCTTGAAATTCCTCAAGATGATTCTTCATGAGAAAAATGTGTCCCATTCCTCTTTCATCTTTTAACCCGTGACTCTTTGACTTCTCCATGGGCCCTCTTTTGACTTATCTGCCAAGATATGAATATTAAAAACACCATTAAATGAAATGGGGCCTTTATCACCAATAATACTAGACCTTTGACATCAATGATAATATTTACAAAACTATTCCCTGCCTTAGATTGTTTTGATTGGGTTTCAATCAAGTTCTCAACATCCTCTTCATGGATTAAAACCTCACCTAACTATTTCCCACCAATTGGGGTCAACCCTAAAAAGTCTTCCACCTTTTCGAAGATGAAGTCTTCTTCTCCCACTATGGCCTTCTTGGTGGTAACTCTCTCTAATATATCTATCTCTTGATTGAATTTGACAATGGTGGTAACTTTCACAGAGACAAGGAAAAGAACATAGGAAATATCCATTCCTCCACTAAGAGCTGTAAAAGAGGATGCTCCCCTCAAGAGCTAAATAGTGTATATACATTATTTGGGAGAGCCATCTAGGAATGAAATAAAACATGTTTCACAAGTCCTAAAAAGTATGGTGGTGCACCAAATGGACACAGATAAAGCTTTAATGGAGGAGCTAAAGGCAAAAACCTAGGCCATGATTCAGTACTTGCAAAAGCTATTGAGTGAGCCTAAGGAAATAACTCCAACTGCTAGCAAGCCCCTGATTAATCCTATATTTTCCTTAAGTGTGCTTGATTTTGTCTATGGTGAGGATCTAAAAACTAGATCTTGGGCCAAGAAATATTGGCAAAATTATTTGAGCACCCATGCCAAATAAGTAATCCACTTTTGCACTAAAATGTCTAGATGACATACTAGATAACCAAGGAGAGTGTGGCCCCTTAGTATTCATGTATGATGTAGACATCAAAAATTGCAATAAATTTAGGTTGAAGTTGGATGGGATTTGTAATATAGGCATAGACACTTTAATAGCAAAAAATATAATCTCCTCAAATGATCTAAAACAACCCAAAGAGTATCAGCTAGCAGTTAAACATTGGTTGGTGGTGCTTAAGGAAGGTGTTTTTTATTTAGAGGGAGATGGTGAATCTTGACAGTTCATGTGACATGATGAAGGAAGCATTAAATGATGCCTTAAAAATACTCATTGATGCACCTCAAGGAGCCTTCAAAATCCAAAAGATTAGAGAGCTAGTGTCATTAGAAAAATCATGTGACCAATTAAAAGCATTAGTCAAGAAAAATGTAGGTAATACTCTAGAAGGTCACTAATTAGCCTACAAAATAATTTTCTAGCTGGAACATCTTTAGGACTATGCTAGGCATAGTTTGAATTGTATAAGTAAAGGGAGGGTATCCCTTTAAAATGGTGCATCAATTTTTGAGTCAAGAGATATAGCCTCAAAGAGTTTGTTCCTATGTAATTTTCTCTGGTGTTAAAGTGATTTATATTGTAAAATCATTAGTGTTGGTTTATATATTTTGTCACCTAACTCTATATTTTTACGCCCATAGAGGTGAAAACTGTATCAATAGTTGAACTAGTTATAATGGTGTTTTACACTAATTCTTTGCTTATTTTACAAGGTTACAACTACCTTCTACTGATATGAAATGAATTTAAACTTATGTTGCTTTTAACCAAAAAGCAAGATAAACGTATTGATTTAAACCAGAAAGCTTTGAAAGGTGCACACACATTTCTAAACCATTAAACAAAAAGTTGAAAGACTTAAGTAAATTCTAAATTGATTAAATTATCTTTTACAGTAACCAAATATCCATCACCATACAATATTCATACAAAGATAAACATCTCATAATGATGAAAACCAACTAAATAACCATCATTTTCAATAAAGATGACCAATGGCAATATATTTAGTATAAATAGAATAAATCCACATACCATAACACAAAGATTATGCCTGCATGAACTTCACCATATGTATTCTATATTGAGAATAACAGTAATAAAATTTAGGGTATGAAATTTTTTCTAATGAGTAAAACAAATTTTTCCTAAAAGATCATTATGCCTATCATCTAACCCGTATTTAAAAATTACATGGCAATTGTTTCTTGATAACGGTTTCTTGAGGACAACCACATCAAAAATTAAAATAAAATAAGTTTTTGAAAATGTTTGAAAAGAGATAATAAAAATGAAACATCCTAACAACTAGAAATTCATCATGCATTTGTGGTATCCACTCCAACTCCTCCATCTTTCGATTATCTCGAGTCTCAATTGTTCCTAACTCACCTCTAGTGATTTCATTCTACTCTTATATTATCAGTACTTGTTAACCACTATAGTAATGTTCTTTCTCCTTGGTGTGGTAGTGATCTGTAACCTAGTCCATTTATTAAGTGCTTTACCCATTTCCATCAAAGATTCAAACATAATGTCCCTCCTTATTTTGATACGAGGTTAAATAATCTTGTAATGTGGCAGTATTTTTTAAAGAATCTCCATTTGCTATTTTTGGATTGGCTATCTCTTTATGAAATATTTCTTTAAATTTCAAAGTCACTTCTGAGATGTTTAATATCTTTTCATCAAAATTATCAACTATTTCCACTTCCATATCATTGCAATTTCCTTTGATTTCAACTAATATCTCAAAATATTATTGAAGTACTTTGTTGATTTTCTTAATAAAATTATCATATATATTTAACTTCCAATCCAAGGAGTTGAACCATGAAGGATCAATTTCCTTAAGTTCATTCACTATCTTTTCTCCAATTAACACTAGAGGATCCATGGTAATAATCTCTACAACCTCTTGTGAGAGTAGATGAGTGAGGTTCTACTCTACTCTGACATGATGAAGTTTTGCTATGAGACCCTTTATTTTATCAACTACTTGGGTGTAAAACTAGATTGCTCTATTAAGGTAAAAGAAACCATCCTGATAAATTTTATCTATCCATTCAGTAGTAGCCTTAACATAACCCAAATTCTTCTTAAATTTTTGTATGGCCTTGGCATCAACACCTATGTTAGAGCTTGAGGCTTCATTGGGAGAAAGAGTAACAAGATATGAAATTAAATTATTAAGAGACAAAAACTAAGACTGTAACATAAAATTTTCTTTCTTATAATATTTCACCCTTTTAATCAAGGCATTGAAAAAGAAGTCAGCATGATAAACATCACTTTATATAGTAAAAGGCTCCATATCAACATGAGCAATTTTATACTCAACCTCAGTTATCTCATTCTCATTTAGATCCTTTATAAGATAAAAAAAATTGAACAATCAATGCACAAAAGAGGCATCAATCACCATCTTAGACATTCTTTTAGCCTTTTTAGGCTTCAAGGAACTTTGCAGTAACTTGGTGACTGTAATAATTTCAGCTATCATTATTGGGACACTTTTTATCTTATTTTCAACTACCTTTTTCAACCATCTAGGAGAGGCTATCAAAGTTGTATTTTCAATGTTTTTGCTTTCAACTCTTTCAATTGAAGAAAAAAAACAACAACATTTTTAGTGGAGGTAGGAGGAACTTAAAAAATCATGGGAAAATAACCATCATCAATCACATTTTGAAATAGATCATTACAGTCAGTAAGCACTAACTTCACCTGGCTAGTTTTATTTTTAGGAATAGATGAGGGTATACCATCCTGTTCAAAAAAAAAATTAGTTTGACCACTTCTTTAAGCCTCTCACCATGTCCACCTGATTGTGAATTAGTGTTAGACAAACTAATTTCATGTCTCTTAGATGAAACATGAACATTAGAATTTTGTATAACTCTTTACTCATTTCTCTATGGAGCCCTTTGTTCATGAGTGGGATCTACATTTTGTCACCACTTTCCATTCATATAGTTTTGAGTTATTTTAAACACAAGATTAGTTCAAACTTTCAAATTTGAAATTTCATTTTTCGACCAATTAACCTAAGGAAGAGGTTTGGCCATGATGGCTTGATACTCAGGGTCTACAACTTCATAATCTTCTTTGACACTCTCAGGAATTTGAAAAGAGAGGCCATAATCCTAGATTTGTTTCAAAGTTAACTTCACATATTCCCTCTTTTGTACTTCTCTTTCATCATTGTAATCTTCCTATAAATATTCAATATTAGGGTGATGTTCATAAGAGCTACTTCCATACAAATTTTGTCTCACATAACCTTTTCTATCAAAATTAACTCTCATAGAAAAATATTGAAGATTTTATTCATTTAAAATATTTTCTATTTCCTTAGCACTTTGATAATTTTTATAAGAAAAAGAAAACATTGACAATGGAAAAACCTAGCCTCAGTTCCCCATATTCACATATTTTTAGTTAACTATAGACATCTATCTGCAAACCTCTAGAAAAACTAGGAAATAATTTACATACTAGGGCAATTTTATTAGATCTTTCTCAAAACCCCCTACCCGTAAATAAGTTAAGCTCTCAAAATAAACATAAAAGATTCCATACTTCATAAATAAAGATGCTACTTTAGAAGAAATCTGTAGCTCAGGATTTCCATCCAATCTTCTTACAACTTAATTTAAAAAGGTATCATTAACATGACAATAATCATTCATCCCAAACTATTTAGTGAACTATGGAAAAGATTTGTATATAGGAATATCTAGTATCAGAAGCCCTTGTGGCTCCAATATTGCCCAGACAACCTTATGACTGGCTAAAATATATACTAGGTATGAGCAAATATGAAAAATAGTAGTCTATTGAAATTTTGCCAATTGTTCATTTAAATGGTAACTAATAACTTCTCCCTAGTCAATGAACTATTTATCATTACAAATAACTAGAATAAATCAACATATCCAAAATTCCAAGGAGTCAATTTGAGCATTTATAACTACATGGTATAATAAGGTAATAGCATCTAATATTTCATCCTTAAAATGTATTATTTTAATCTTATCAAGTAATTGAGACTTACCTTTCTTCTTAGACTTTAGCCATTTCTTTGCTATAGAATTTTTACACCAATTTTCATTTGCTCTAAAGAATTCATCGCCCATAGCTACATATATTTCTTCCACAGTTTCTCTTTTAGGAAGCTTTAATGTAGGAGAAAATATATCTGAAGTGATTTTTTTAATAATTGACCCATCCATAGCCTTTATCTCCCACGTCTCCAAAATGTACCTTCTTGTGCATGCAATTACCAGGTCAATGTTTTGTACAGCTTAAGAAAACCTCCAACACTTGCTAAATCTCTCTATAAAATTCTATCCTCCAATGGTGTTCTAGTGTTCTATTTTAAGTGTGCTAGAGTTCTTTTAAATTTAGGTCTCCAAACTCTATATCTTTCACACCAAACCAATAGATTTCAATTCTTGTCTACATGAGCACCAATATGCAAAGAGAGAATGCCTGTCTTCAAGAAGTAATTATAGAGAGTAGAAATGTAGTTGATTGAATTAACAAAAATTTATCCACCTAAGTTGTGTTATAATATTGATGAGTCATGTTTTTAATGTTGCATTAATGTGGATTTTTTTCTATCCCTCAAAATAAATGCTTTGAGATTTATGTGCCTCCCAATTTTTTTGAAAAGATAGCTCCAGGTTGTGCCATACAAGTCATTAAATTAATTATTAAAGACTTGTCATGGGGTCATGAAACTTTAAAAATTTGGAACCAGAAGTCGGGAGTTTTGAAGTTTTGAAAACCTATGACTTATTGACTATGCAAGATTCACAACTATCAGAAAGGTCAATCAAATTGGGTGATCAGGAAGTTATAAAAATACATAAACCCCATGAATTTGGTTATGAACTTGAGAGATCAATGACTTAGGTTATGAAACTCATAGAACATGTGACATTAAGTAACAATGGAGAGTGACAAATGCATCAAAACTAGGAAAATGAATGGGATGAAGAACTAGGAAACTCAAATAGGAGAAAATAAAAAATGCATAACACAAATTCAAATTTAAGGGTAACAATTGGAAAGATTTGAGAGAATTTTATGATGCATCCCTTGTTATAGAGCTTTCTTTCATAGTGGTAGACTGTATGTTATTGAAAACAAAAATATATATAGTTCAATTGCAAATGATTAATGAAATTTTCTCATGGGTTTGATTCTCTTATTATAATTGAAGTACATTGTTCTTTTTCCCTTAATTAGTTGATTGGTTGTCATAGATGTTTATATTTATGGTATTAATGTAAAAGATATCTATAGATTATAAAATCCTTTCTACTTTTATGAATTCAAGAATGAGGTATTGACAACCTTTTTCAAGGGTATTCTTAGGCTCAATTTTAATGGGAAAGAATTTTTGAAGTGTACATTCAGAAGAAGTGACCAATTCCTGATGCTTGAGATATGTAGGGCCACAAGGTCTAGTTCAATAATTTTAAAGACTCTTCCTTCATTGTCCATTGACAAGTAAAGCTTAGTTTCCTCCATTTGTAGTTACCTACGAGCTGCCATGTTATCTCTTTTGTAATTTACTCACAATATATTGTAAAGGGTCTCTGTGAAAGCTCTCTTGCACTCAAAAACATAGTTGATTTCTTTTTAGATCAAATTGTAAACAATTGGGTTCATTCGAGTCATTTTTATGTAGGTTATATGGGTTTTAATATTTAATAGTAGGATATATATAGGATTTCAACTTATACATGCCCTGTATTTTCTTTAGACAATTCTTCTTAAATCTTTGTGTTTTTGTGCCCACAAGATTTGATATATTGTCTTCTTCTACTTGTGTGGCACCTATGTAGCATCATTATAAATAATTCCCATCATTTTTCATAATTTCCATTTGTTACTTAGCCATTGGTATTAAAATACCTCCCCAGGATCTTTTCACTCCATTGGATCAATTCTTGATGATGCAATGAGAGTCATTTGATCATCTGAGATGCGTGTCTTTTACATTTTGGACTCAGGGATGTCTTTTCATAAATATAATGTAAAATTTAAGCTAAGATATTTATGAAAAGATTTATAACAATATGCTTCATCCATAATATCATGATCTAACATCCTACTCTTGATTGGTTTTTTATCAGGCAAGACCTGTTTGATTTTAGTCTTCAAATGAGAGGATACCAAGTGTTAGTCATTCAAGACTTCCATATCATTTTGACTTCTCAAATGTGCCTCGCTCCATTGAATCATCCTTTAGTGATGTAGTGTGGAATGTTAGATCATCTGAGTTGCATGATGTTTGGTCTTTGCTTGAGATTTAAAATTTCAATCATGTGCATGTTCAAGGTATCTCCTTGTAGATACCTCCAAATAAAATTCCATTAGCGTGCATCAAGGTTATTACCAAATAAAAAGGTGTCATGGTTATATCAAATCCATTAAAAGGACCTTTGTAATCAACATAAAAGGTATTTCAAGGCCCCTCGAGGTATCTCCTAGGAGATACCTAAAAGAAAATTCCAATCATGTGCATGTTCAAGGTATTTCCTAAGAGATACCTCCAAATAAAATTCTAATCATTTGCATCATGGTTCTTGTCAAACAAAAAGGTGTCATGATTATATCAAATCCCTTATAAGGACCTTTGAAATCAACATGGAAGGTATTTCAAATCCCCTCAAGATATCTCCTATGAGATATCTTAAAAGAAAATTCCAATCATGTGCATGTTCAAGGTATCTACTAGGAGGTACCTCCAAAGAAAATTCCATTACTGTGCATCAAGGTTATTTCCAAATAAAAAGGTGTCATGGTTATATAAAATCCACTACAAGGACCTTTACAATCAACATGGAAGGTATTTCAAGGCCCCTTGAGGTATCTCTTAGGAAATACCTTGAAATAAAATTCTAATTGTGTGCATGTTCGAGGTATCTCCTAAGAGATATTTAGGAATAAAATTCCATTTGTGTGCATCAAGGTTATTACCAAATAAAAATTTGTATTGGTTATATCAACATGGAAGGTATTCCAAGGCCCTTTGAGGTATCTCCTAGAAAATTCTAATCATGTGCATGTTTAGGGTATCTCCTAGGAGATACCTCATGTGCTTCAGAGTTCTTTTCAAATAAAAAGGTGCCACTATTATATAAAATCCATTACAAGGACATTTGAAATCAACATAGAAGGTATTACATGGCCCTTAAATGTATCTCCTAGGAGATACCTTGAAATAAAATTCCAAATCATGTGCATGTTCAAGGTATCTCCTAAGATAGATCTCAAATGAAAGTTCCAATAGTGTGCATCAAGTTTCTTGCCAATTAAAAAGTTGTCATGGTTATGTCAAATATTTTACAAGGAAATTTTCTAAAAACATGAAAGGCATTCCAAGACCCTTTGAGTTATTTTATTTAGACTTTCACTTTTAAACCTTTGCATTTTCATGCCCACAATATCTACTATTTTGTCTTCTTCTACTCACATGGTAACTATGTGGCATCATTTTGAATATTTCATGACATTTTTCATAATTTACCTTTGTTACTTAGCCATTGGTATTAAAATACCTCCCCAGGATCTTTTTTCTTTGTTGGATCAATTTTTGGTGATGAAACAAGAGTCATTGGATCATCTGAGATGCATATCTTTTACCTTTTGGAATTGGGGATATATTTTCATAAACATAATGTAAACTTTAGGCTAAGACATTCATTCCAAGATTTATGATAATATGCTTCATCCATAGGATCATGATCTGGGGTCCTACTCTTGATTGGTTGCTTTATCTGGTAGGACCTATTTATTTTTAGTCTTTGAATGAGAGGATGACAAGTGTTAGTCATTTGGGTCTTCCATATCCTTTTGACTTCTAAATTTTTCCTCACTCCATTGGATCATCCTCTAGTAATGCAATGTGGACTATTAGATCATTCAAGTTGTATGATGTTTAGTCTTTGCTTGAGATTCTTTTGATTCCATTTGATCAAGATCCAGTGATGTAGCTAGAGCTATTTGATCAGTTAAATTATAGATTGAGATGAAGAACAAACATAAGATAAGAGGTTAATAAATACATTGAGGCCTTACTATTAAAACATAAATCAAAGGATTGATGTAACTTAAAATTGGGCTTAGGGTACCAGATTTTAAACTAAGGTGTCAATAAAAAAGGTCCTAAGAGATAACTCAAAAGAAATTTCCAAGTGTGCATCAGGGTTCTTTCCAAATACAAAGTTGTCATGGTTATATCAAATCCCTTACAAGAGCCTTTTTAATTAACATGAAAGGTATTCCAAATCCCTTCAAGGTATCTCCTAGGAAATACTTTGAAAGAAAATTCCAATCATGTACATGTTCAAGGTATCTCCTAGGAGATACATCAACTAAATTAGGGTTCTTGCTAAATAAAAAGGTGTCATGGTTATATCAAATCCTTTGCAATCAATGTATAAGATATTCCAAATCCTTTTTAGGTATCTCCTAAGAGATATCTTGAAATAAAATCCCAATTCATGTGCATGTTCAAGGTATCTATTAGGATATATCTCTAAAGAAAATTTCAATAGTGTGCATGAGGTACTTGCCAAATAAAAAGTTGCCATGGTCATATATAAAAATTATGCCCAGTGGATAATAATTTTAATTTAAGGTAGAGTTCTTGATTCTAATTTCAACAAAATCTAGATGGTATGAGTAGAATAGTGAGATCACGACTATCATAAAATGGAATAATGAAAATCCAAGCCCATGTTGGTGGGTCCAAGAGATCCACAGTCTACATCTAATCAAATATCAAGATCTAATAGTTCCCAAAGAATAGAGCTTGATGTTGACTCAATTATGGCTGACCGCTAAACAGAATGCCCTATAGATATATAGGAAAACTAATATCCTTAAATTGGTTTTTATCTTTAGATAACTTGGTCCAAGACACAAGACATAGAGTAGGTATAAGATAAATAACAGATAAATAGATATTTTAATAATGTCCATGAGACAAAAAATAGTGTATGGGAGCCCCAACAAAAAATCAAAACCCAAAGAAGTGAAAAGATGATTCTTAGTCAGGGCTTTGATAACTCACCATTCAAAGTAAGGTATGACATGTCCATTACAGATATGAAGATCTTATCCCTCAGATGAGAACTAGTGTAAGACCAATGGAACAGATCTTGGGAATTTGGAAATTAGTTGGAGTATTCACTTCTAGCTAGATTATGGGTTACCACTTTGGGTAAACTCTTGTCTTCCAGTGCACTTTGCTTGATCCATGGTTAATTTTAGGGTTAACCATAAATATGTCCTTCATGATGATTTGTTCTGATTGGACCATAAGAATGATGGTGATACCTCAAAATATGGAAACTCTTTGGTTATAAAAAAGAATAAACTTGTCCCCCCTCTTTCCATTATATATATATATATATATATATAGGTCTCTATGCTAAAATAGATATTATAAAAAAATCATTTTATTTTATGATCTCTCTTTATCTTTCTCTCAGTTTCCTCTCTTGGTGAAACCAGACTCTGCCAAGATAGAATTTGTAAAATCTTAAAGTATAAAAAAGTTGTGCTTTTATTTCACTATTATGGTAATAGTGTGTACTTATATCACCTACTTACTAGTTTGTCTGCTCATATATGTTGTGTTTATTTATCTGGTTGTGTTTAGTACTCTATATCTTTTGGTTGAAATATCTCATGTGGATAATGAGACTGGTTGGTGTCTATTTTAGACCTCCCCTTTCATTTCTCTCAGCCTAGACCATTTGGTGAGCCTCCACATGGATGTTTGATAGATAGTTCTTTTTTGAGACCCATCTTTCTTATTTCACTAGCATTATTCAAGTTAATTAAGGAAGATTGACCTATAATTTTGGTGTATCACCCTATTTTATTTCTTAGGATCCCTAACCCCCTTTATAACCCTTTTCTCATGAATCACTAGGCTTAGTTTTAGTTTTAGGTGCAAATCAAAGCAAAAGTTAGTCTACTCTGGAGGTTCAACCCTAACATAGGTGACCCACAACCTGGGGTTTTTCCCATTTTATAGCTAGACTGGGAGAAGCCTTAAAACCACTTCTCCTAAGGGTGTGAGTTAAAACTCTAATATATTTTGGCATGCTCAGTGGGACAAAATACTAAAGCAGTGGAAAATTGTTGGTGTTGTTCTTTTGCATATCAACTTTTTAGTTATTCACCAAACATCAATGGTGATTCTAAGAATTTATCACCTGGTTTGAGTAGTTTAGTTCTTGATCATCATTATCTAGTATTTACAATCAACCATAGCCATGCAATGAGTAGATCAAGCAACCATAGCCATACAAGGAGTGGATCGAGCAACCATAGCCTAGCTCGATGAGATTGGTGTTCAAGAGTACCAAGACTCTTTCTTTCTCCCTCAAGACCCACCAAAAGAATCCTTCAATTTCTCATGTTGGAAAGACACTCACACTAGTTGCAAGCAAGGATAATTTTTATCAATGTATAAAATCAATGTGGAGGCTCACCAAAGGGTAGGTCTAAAATAGACACTAAAAAAAATTTATGGTAATATCAACTTTTATGTTTAAGTAAAGTATTTTTTTAATAATTTAACCAATATGAAATCATCTTTGTGTAATGGGTATATATTTCAATCATAAATAATATGCCCAATGGATTAAAATCACCATGTTTTTATGCCTACAACAGGACTTTTTATTTGTTAATTATTAGTGTTCACCTTATAGCAAAGGCTCAACTTATTCTTTATGGGTTTTTGGTGGTATATAAGAGGAATAATCCTTGGTTCATCATTATTGATAGATTCCATATTATTCTAAAAAAAAATTATTGATCACATTGAAAAGACTAATCATGGTTCTTTAAGAGACTGAGCATTAGCCACGTAACCTTACAAACCATTTTGTGTCAATATCACTTGGAGGACTAAAAATTAGAAATATCCTAATAAACTTAGTGCATCTTAACCCTCTATGCTATTACCTACAATTCAATGAATTTTTAAATGGAGTTTTGCAAATGGTTCCTTTAAATTTCCTAGTCTCTTGTGTCATGGACCATGTTTTAATATATTATGAAAGGAGTTGCACCTATTATTATTGTTAGAATAATCTGATTAATTCTTTCTCTTTTATAAGATACAATAAATAAAGTAATGTTAACTTTGACATCAAATAATATATCTCAACTATGAGTGTTTTTAATCCTAATTTCGATGCAATTATCTATCTTGATGACATATAGGATGAAGTATCTATAAGAGCAAGGGGATGTATGCCTAGATTTCTAGGGTTCCTTTGATCAATAATTTTTTTCCCTGGATGGTATTTTTACATGTTTTTGAAATCATGAATTTCTCATGGGGATATCAAATATTTATACTATGGTTTAAGATATCATTGGTTTGTTTATCAATGATTTCATTTCAAAAATTAAGTCACCCATCGATGAAGACACCTTTGTTAAGTCACATGTTGATATTATTTTGGTAAATCATTATGTCACCCCAATACATGGAGATAGACATAGGTTGGTATTAATCTACTAATTTTGTTTCCTCATCCATTTAGTACCTTATTATAGGAATCCATTTAGCCTTCAAGTATATGTCTATACTTATAACTTAATTATATTTTTATCTATCTTGTGCCCTTGGTAGTCTCTTTACAACACCATATATTTTATGTATCCATAGACAAGTTTTTATTGGAACATAAATCCATGTTAATTAAATAAAGAATTCAACATTTTTCATTTCATATTACATTTTTTTTACTTGGATGGGTGTTTATTATCATTATCATATCATGAGACCTTGATTGTATATATTGGTGATTATTGCTTGTTTAATGGACATACATTATTATTTTCTTGATATTTTATTTATATGATTCTTGCCATTATTATTGAGTGAGAATTTTTTATCCTTGAAAGAATATTACCATCTTTGATATGTATGCATGTTCATTAAATTTATTTCTATTAACTTGTTATAGATAGTTACTAGCATTCCAATCGCTATTGTGAATTAAAATTAGTGTTAACTAATTACATTGAAAATTTTATTCTTCCTCATTATCTTAATCTACCATATTATATCTCATCGGTGCGATATGAATCGATGCATAGATATATCTACCAAGGATTGATAATACTTATGATTAGTCATGATCTAGTTGAATGTATTATGATCAACATACATGGTTATTACTAATGCTTATATGGATACCATACATGATTTTGAATTATCTTATATATGTTATTTATGTTTTTAGGGTACTATCAACTTATAGGGGTAAAACTTTAAAGTAAGTGTGGGTGCCCCTTCATATCCTGGGCTACTTCATCCAAGCCATTCAGTGTGCCTCCTATGTAAAAGAAAATTGTACTCCTTCCATGAAGGATAAATCCACTCTTGTCCCTATTTGAAATGTTCCTAGGAGATACCTTGAAGGGGGATCCACTCTTGTTCACACAAAATGTCTGATACAAAAACTCTAAATAAAAAATTCCAAAGACCCAAAGTCCTAAACATAAATTTTGAAGACCAAAATCCATCATACAAACTACTAAAACAAAAAACTTGAAGACCAAAATATAATAATAGGGCCTAATCAAAATGTCTAAGCACCTAGCTAGGGCTTGTAAACTATCTGAGGTAGCTATTGTGCACACAAAAAACTACACCAATAAAAGCAATAGTACACATATAGAAATATGAATCAACTTGAGCTCAACTAACTTAATCAACATGTTCACTAATCCTCACCATCTTGTTTCTTCTTAGTCTCATTATCTTTATATACTCTATGTGTTGTAGCATACTACTATAAAATAATTTTCAAATCTATTAGTGGTGGTTGATGAATCTTAATGGCCTAGGCAAGGAGTCTTTCATGTTATCCCTTGGTCAACTAAATGCTACTTTTAAATAACTCAACTTCAATGACCATTTTCCTTGTGCACATAAATCTGCCTCTATCTTCTCCAACATTAAGACCTAAAGACTTAATTTGAAGTTACCCTCTACTTCTTTTACAAAATGATCAAAATTGATCCATTTAATCAATTTTCTTATGGAGACTTTTACCTTGGATAACTTGAAATCATGCAAGATCTAGAGAAGTTAAACCTCATGACCTTGGTACTTATAGATCAAGGGCCTAACTAATTGCCCACTCCCAGACTGTAGGTATCTTCCCCATGGTCCAAGAATTATATGTATCTTATTGGGAGAGAATAAATAATGTGGCTACAAACTTGAAGCTAGTGATTGGGTTCATCATGAACTCACAATGACTGAGCATACAGGTGATCATGACCCTAAACTTGAAGTCCTAATCCCTTTTGATGATGACACATGTCATCACTATGATCCTTAGGAAAGAAGAGAGGTTTTTTTATAGAAAATGCATGCCATTGGCCCAGGGAAGTGGGCCCCATTTTTAAAAATAATTTTAGAGGTCATTTGAAGGGAGACATGTGTCGCCACAATGCTACTTACATATCCATAATATTTCATACATGAAGTTCAATCTATCAATATCTAGGTAAACATGATGGAGACACTTGGCATAATCATAGAGATTCACTTACCTAGTGAACTTGAAATTTTTTTTTAGTGTTAAAATGTCATTGGTTCATGACTGCAATGTCCTTGACTATTGAGAAATGAATTCTTAATATTAATGTCATAGCTATGTTTGAAGGTATTACAAGGCCCTTTAAGGTATCACCTAGTACTATCCTCAAACCATCAAGGGTACCCATATGCATGTTTGAAAAGTATATCCTAAGAGATAAATTCAAACCTCTAGGTCCATAACAAAGGCTAAAATCAAAATACAGGATCCCAAAATATAAGAAGCTAATAATTTTCCATAATTTTGCTCAAAACCCCTATTACTGATTATGATTTTGTATTGTAATAAAATATATGGTTGAATATTGACTTAATTAGCTAATTTTCTCTATGTGGTTATTTCGATCTGATGCATGTTTGAAATTTATCTCCAAGGATATACCATCAAAGCTATTATTTTTTTGGATTGACATAAACTGCCATTAAAAGAATGTTATAAATAACCTAATTAACAACTCTTCTCACATCTTTTGTAGATTTCTAGCTAAAAAATAATACATCAATGACTTTTTAATGTAGAGACTATGTTTATCTCATAAACAATGGTAAGGTTGTTGGTGAAGTAATAATACACAAAGTGGTGGGTCAAGATGCTGAATCTTTGAAAGCTATAAATCTCACTTCCACATGCCATAATGAGGAAATACCTATTGAATGTGTAAGTGTTAATGTGACTAAATTTTTTGATATTACTCTACCACTTCTATTTCTTATATATTTAGTGGGTAATTTAGGGGATATAATTGATAGTTTTACTAAATGGAACACAAGCATGATGCAACATGGCATAGACAAGTTTTCTATAGACAATGACATGGAAAAAAATCAAAATAATTTACATCCAATTCTGCATATAATACCATTGTAACAAGAAAACATTTGCTTGGATTTATTTGTTTGATATGTCAATGATCTTAACACATTTCAAATCTTGATAAAAACTTTTGTTGGGAAAAGGGTACATTTGTTGCATAAATGTACAACTCTTGTAATTGATGAAAAAATTGCTTTTGGTTATGTTAAATTTTCATAATTAAGGGAGATTTTTGGCTGCATTCTAGTACTAATATTAGAAAATGAATTAGGAATTTACATAAGGCATGTTATACGATATTGTGAGACTTGAAGTATAGAGGTAATTGAAACATATATAATTAGATGGCCTTCCAATAAAATAGTGGACACTGAGACTTGTAGAGCAATCAATTTACCATACATGACACCAAAGGAGAAAGAAATAGGAAAAGTTTGGGACATTTTGGATAATGAATTCAATCCTTTCCTAACATTCATAGTGCAAAGGCATCCAAAAAAATTAGTTCATTCCTACAAATACTCTACTTGAAAAAGAAGTCAGCCAAATAATTCACTCAGCCAAGTGGAGTTTGATGAAAGCATAGATAGTGAGATTACAATAATGTATGCAGATAAATGTTGCACTAAAAAATGTTTTTAATCAAGATTATCATTTGAGATTATAAAATCTACAAAGATGAAGTTGTTGGATTCCACCATAGTAGATAAGAGGCAACATGTCTTGGATGCCCTTTCTATCGGTTTGTTTTAAAAAAATTTAAAAATTTAGCATTGATTTTTAGGGTAAAAAGATTTGTTTGAAAGCTTGGATTAAAATATATGGATTGAAGAGAAGTAACTTTTTTAACATTCATAATTTTCAAAAAAATGGGGGAAAAATGCATTTCATGCAGGGATATTTCAACAAAATCCACATAAGAAGACAAAGTTAGATAAAGATTTGTTGGATCAATTGGTAGATGATTTTTAAGATGTTTCTCCATGACTAACATGATAGGTAGATATAAATAGATCACAAGAAAATATTTGACATCTTTTAACATATTTCACTCAAGAATTTATGAGGCACCACATCAATGCACAACTAGCATATTAGAATATGAGCCAATATCCTAGCCAAAATTCAATAATATGTGGAGAAATAATTTTTAGGATGCGACCATTGCCATGTCTGATGACTTGTATATGTGTAAAACATGCATCTTTTTGACTCAATATAAATGCTCAAGGTCCCTCTCTAGAGATTAGGAAGAAAGTATCAATCTATAATTCATGATGCACTCAAATCAAATACTTTTTCCAAGACAAATGTATTACACACATAAACAAATGTTAGAGAAATACCCTAAAGAATGCCTTAGTGTCATTCATGACAAGGTGGAATGTCAAAAACCATTTGTGTCAAGAATAGTGATAAAAAGAAAAGTAGTTATCGATAGTGTTGTTCCCAAAATTATCTACGCTAATTTTTGGAATAACTCCTACGAAACTTGTTTGTTTTGTGTTTTTATCTCTAAGTTCATCTTTTGAGGCAAGTTTTTCTTGTTCCCATGTTTGGTCAACTAGAAGCATTTGAAGTTCATGACATTCCCTTATTACATTTTCCCAAAAATGTGAAAATCGTTACCATCTTGATGTGGCCAGAGGACAAAATTTTCATTTCTTAGAGTTAGTGTTTTCTATTGTTTTCATGCAGGGGTGGTATTTTTTGCCACCACTACATTGGTTTTGTGTCTTTCATGCAAAGGAAGCATTTTTTTCCACCCTTGCATCCATCATGCAAGAGCAGCAAAATTTTCCACCCTTGCATCTTGTGATGCCTCTTGTGCATGAGCGGCAAATTTTGTTGCCCCTGCATATCTTATAATAAACCCATGTAAGGGTGGAAAATTTTGCCACCCCTGCATGACCTCAATTTTTGCATGTGGAATTTATGGCCATGCACTTCAAGTGGCTGGGGGTGATTTTCACCCCCATTTAATCTATTTTTCCCTCATTTCATCTCATTCATCCATTGTTTCTCCTCCTCTTTGCCCCTGGATAATCGAGCGAGCTAGAAGAAGCACATTTTTTTTAGATTGGATCCTCGTTTCACGTTGTTTTTTAGGTAGGGTTATTGTATTTGTTTTTGTTTATGTTTTTCTTCTCTTTTTATGTTGTTTTTCCTTTCTTTTTCCTTCTAGGTTTTCTTTTTCTTCTTTTCCCCTTCCCCTTCCTCTTTTTCCCATCCAACCTCATCAGAGTCTCCCCCTCTTCTTCATTCTTCCTTATTGACCATTCAACCGATGTTGGGGTGGAAAAATCCATCGCCCTTAGAAACTTGACAGCTATTCCAACCCTGTTAGGGTGGCAAATTTCACCACCCTCACATTTTCCCAACTGATGAGTGTGAAGGTGGTGAAATTCACTACCTTTACAGACCCATTGCCCTACCATGTGGAAGAGCAGAAATTTTTTTTGCCTTAACACATTCCCCACCTTCACTCATGTGCACCAGTGGCAATTTTTGCCACTAATGCAATCTGACCTTATGTATTAGTGGCAAAAATTGCCACCAATACACTTGACTACCTAACCATGTGTAAGGGCAGCAATTTTTTCTACCCTTACATAAAACATTCAATGTTCTTCATGCATCGGTGGTGATTTTTACCACCGATGCACCCTCCTTTTTAATCAATGAGCACAGGCAGTAATTTTTGCCACCTATGCAAAATAAACCCCTTCCACATGTAAGGGCGGCAATTTTTTCTACCCATGCATACCTTCTCCCCATTTTTCCTAACTCTAGGAAATTTTTCATTTTCCTCATTTTCTGAGCCTGCTTCCATTTCATTCTCCAAATTGCTCACACCTTAGCCCTTTCAAGTGTGTTTCCATAGTCATGATCACCCAATGTGCAATTTTCCCAGATTGCCAATATTTCTCCTAATTACACGATCATGACTCTTATCACAGTTTCTCCTTGAGATCCTTCTTTGTCAATGTAATTTTGACAAAGGCTCATCTCGAGGACTAAATCTTCTCCAAAGAAGTCGAAGGTGATGAAGTACCAATATCAAGGTGTTTTACCAATCAACTTAGTCACTTCTAATGTCGATGACATTAGAGACATAGAGATCAGCCACATAGATATGGCCGAGTTCATAGAGAGAACCAAGGCAAAAAATCCAAGCTCTGAAATGAAGAGGATAATTGAAAGCAATATTCATCTAGTCTCCTCTTTTCCTATAGTAGCACATCACATAGAGTTTGTAATCCAGTGCACCCAATTCTACAACAAAGAGACCAGAGCTATGTCAAATGCTAGTGGCAATGTGGTAATTTGACTGGACCCCGAATTCATCGATAAAGTTTTCATGTACCCACCTGCTACTGAAGTATTAAAGATCAACTTTGTAGAAGCACAAAAAGAATACGATAAAGATCTTGAGAAGGTGAAGAAGGTGATCAACAATAGATGGCTCAAATCTCCCAGAGCCAACTTATCCAGATGGCCATAGAACTTTCCAAGGAGTAACTTTATAGAAGAAGTTGGTGACTTAATTAATCTTCTTAGCAGAGTACGAGGTTTACCCTCTTCTTCTCAATTTCATGAATTGATATATCCCTTCATCAATATAATACTCCAAGGGAAACAAGTCATCTTCTGGGGTGAATAGATCAGCAATGCTCTGAATGAGTAATTGAAAAAAGTGTCTACTACTTCGAAGTTCTATATGACTTCATACCTGGTGTATGTTGTAGCTTCAATGAGAACCTTTCTAGGTTTGACGTCAGAGGGAGATAGAAAAACAACCCATGTATATCAATATTACCCTTAGCTAACATTAAGGAGATCAATCCATCACTTTAGGAGGTTAAATAATGCCTTCTTCACAATATTTTTATGTCTTTTTGACCCTCAATTAGAATAGAAGAGAGTATCTAATAAAGCCTAGACTATTGTCAATGACTTCAGTTGTATGTTCTTACAGTTCCCTATTTTTTGCTATATGTGGGTTGGCTTTTTCCAATGCTATCCCTATATGCTTCCTAGACTTCCTTCAGATAAATTGATCCTAATGGAGCTATGTAAACAAATTATTGTTTTACATAATAAGCAGATGGAACTTAAAAAACCAAGCTTTAGGTTCCCCATTGAAATTGGTAGATACTTGGTATTGACTGCTACCAAAGTAAGGGTAATAGAAATTTAAATGCAACTTGACACCATGAAGCATTTCAAATTAAGGCCCAATTTTGACTACAGGGGTGTCAAAGACATGATAAGAAGGAAGACTCAGTTTCATCAACCCATGGTCGAAGACGTCTAGATAGATTTGAGGACAACAAAAGATATCAAGAAAATGGACTACAACAAACTGTCTCTAGAACAATTCAAATATCTAGGGCTCGCTGATATTCCTCCAAATCTAGTAGATGACAAAGATCTCATCAATAGTAGGTATCTTGATAAACAAATCACTAACTCTCCTCTTCCTCCAATTCAATGGTCTCAAAAAAAGATGACCTCTTTAAGGATGAGATTCGAACCAATATTGGCTAAAACCAATGATTTGTTAGAAAACAAAGGGATCACATTAAAAGAATTCATCATGGGATTAGAGGCTAAATTCTAAGAAGAGACAAGGAGGAGAGCAAAAAATAGGAAAAAGAATAAAAGTGATGTTCCTTCTCCTTCTCCCCACAAGCCTAGGATCATCTTTGTGTCTAAGAAACCAAAGGTTGCTGAGAAAGAACTAGAGTCAACATATATGGGGGTTGATAAACAAAGTTCCCAAGAACAAGCAACAGAAAAGATGGAAATAGATGATAGAGCTATAGATCAAAAGGGGACATAAACTCTATCTCCACAAGAGGGGGCATAACCAATCATAGGGATTTCTTCTTCTCCACCCCACTCACCTATTATAACTCCTTCACCCATTTCTCCCATCAGTATTCCCTCTTCTGGAGTTGCCTCTCCTTCTAGAGTTATTTTTGGTGACCCTCAAGGCACTTTTGAAGATGTTCTTTGATCATCAAGATCCATCCCCAGTCTTTCATCTCCTTCTTTCAACATCAGATATATTTCCACCTTCGACCAGTCAGTGGCTAGTGTAGTTTTACCCGATACTATGCCCACTTCACCCGTTGTTCCCACCAGCAGTGCAGATGTTACCCCAGTGACACCAACTATAGGGACTATTACTACTATAAGTGCTTCTGCTCTCCCACCTTGGTTGTCAAATTTCACACCCAAAAGAAAAAATCAAGCCATCTCTCCAAATGACTTTGATTTTGTTAAAATAGTACCAGTGAAAGCTAAGACCCCCAAGAAGCCAAAAATATTTTTGAAAATGATTGGAGATAAGGGGCACAAATTTTTGGAGATAGCCAAATCCCCATAGGATGCAACCCTTGAAAATTTTGATATGAGAAGCTACTCCATTTCTTGAGTTGAGTTGGGGAAAATAACTCATGAAGGAACCAAGAGAGATTTACAATCCGCAATGGATATCATGGTCCAAAAATTTGATAGAGAGAGAGAGATGAAAGATCATTACAAAGTAAAGGTGGAACAATTGACCGTAGTAATCAGGAGGTTCACTTCTGCCCCAAAAGTGGCAACTCCAGAGGCCTTCTTTATAGATAATCCTATAATCCAAAAAGTAGAGAAGACCTATCTAAAGGGAAAAGTACTTGAAGATTACCTAGATAAGATGCATGCACAAGGGATTTCCTTGTTTACAAAGGTGGCTGAGAAGATAGGTAAAATGAAGAAAATGAGAACAGAGTTAGAAGACCTTATCAATATTATTTTTCAAGATATTGACAGCATAAATAAATATCTTAGCAAGTGGATAGAGATGAAAGTGCTAAAGAAATGTACCTTAGTATCAATTGACATCATTGCCAATAGAGATTCTTATATTGAAATCAAAGAATCACTAATATGCAGGATCCAGGTACTTTAGAAATTAATCAGTGACCTCAACTATTCCAAGGATGCTAGTGAAGAAAGTGACACCAGCCTATTGAACATATTGGATGAATTGCCTTACAAATTCACCTCTTGAGACAACCAATTCATTTTAGTAGATGAAATGATTCAAGAATTCGAAGGTATGATCCAAAGGGAATTTGAGGAGAAAGCATTCTTAATGACTTCTATGGATAATATTTTAGATAGTCAGTTAACTCTAGATAATCTAAGAACCAGGTTAACTAGTCATGCAAAAGCAATCATAGTAGTGAGAGATGCCACAATAAGAGCTAAGGTAGTATTCAAAAATACTATTGCACTAGATAGTATCGGGATACAAGTAGCTATCACCATGTATGATGCTCATCTGAAGAAGTTTGGTGATAAAAGTTAAATTATTCTTCCATACTCTCTTCTTCATTCTTCTCATGTACTTTGTAATTGACTTGGGACATTTTCACGTGTACTTTTGTAATATGTAATTACATGTAAAAATCTAGAAAAGTCTCAAAGTCAACGGTGACTTATCTTTGACTAGGTTTTCAATTTTTAAGTCTTTTTCCAATTTTGAAGGGTTTTTCCTATATATATAGAGGGAACCTCTTTTGTAAAGGGATCTCTAGATAATTGAAAGCAAAAACTCTACCAAAATTGAGATACTTCTTGAGACTTTGATCTCAGCTTGTAAACCATATTTTTTTGAATGAATGGGAAGCAGGTTATTTTAAAACATTGTGTTGAAATACTTTTTGTTATTTAGGAGATCGTTGTTATGTTATATTTCCTAATAATCTCTCATCTATTTAATTAAATAAGAAAAGTGTGTGTGGAAATTATATAAAAACATTCTGAAGGATATCAGAAAGACTTTGAGCTACTTTTATCCTTTGTGATCTTATTATTTGTTGTAGTTTTGGGTGAAGACTTTGAACTTTACTTCTCTCTACTGTTACGTAAGATTCAAATTAGTGAGAGAAGAACCAAAAGAATTTATGCTTGCGTGGGTTTCTCATCGACCTAGTTACTACTCGAGAAGATTTTTTGCTATTTGCTGAATACCATTTTTGAAAGAAGAGGAATGCTTTCAGTCATCAACTAGAATTTCTCTTTTGCTCTATGAACATCATCTCTAAAAAAAGAGAGATGGATGGTGTTATCCTACCCTGAGTATTATTTTCTACTTATATATATATATATATATATATATATATATATATATATATATATATATATATATCGCATATAAGTGATTTATACGGAACCTCCCCTTGATGAGAGGAGAGATTTATCTCATTAGGATGTGGTAAACCCACACTTTTTGTTGTATAAATCTCATTGTACTATGGTTGATATACCCATTTTTCCATTAGTTAGCTGACAAAAAAATATTCATCCAACAGCTTTTGGTGACTCTATTGGGGATTACGAATGTGCCTTTTGAAGCCTCAAGCTTCAACTTGAAGCATCTCCAGTTCCTTTTTCATTTTACACTTTGGCAGATCCACCGTACATGTGAAGCCAGAGAGCTCAAGGTATTGTTGATCCTGTATTCGATTTGGTGCGACAAACTAACTTTGAGATTTCTCCTCCACCATCTCGTGTTCAGTGAACCAAGAGTTTTCCTCCTACCAACGTCAGATTTCCCATACTTGGTGAAGCTTGTAGTCTTATTACTAGTAAGGTTTTGTCTATACTAACCCCACCAAGATTTTTTATCCCACCATTCAATCATCCTATCATAATGGCCCAAGGTCCTTGGGGAAACTCCTTTGGTCCTCTCAATTTGACTCCACCTTTACATGAACTACCTCATAGTTCAAGAAATAATTTTCAAAAATTCTATGGTGACGGGAAGGTTCATCCTGATGAGCATATTGCTACCTTCTTTATAGCATGTAGTGTGATAGGTGTGGAATACGAAGATGTAATAATGAGACTTTTTGTAGAAACTTTGCAAGGCACTGTCACAGATTGGTTTTACCATCTTCAAGCTTGAACTATAACTGACTAGAATACACTCAAAGCCAAGTTTGAGGTTAGGTTTAAACTTGCTGAAGATGCACATGCCTTGTTATCTCAACTTACGCAAATGAAAAAGGAACCTCATGAGCCTATAAGGGATTTCATATAAAAATTTAGTAAGCTGAAGAACTGAATTCCTATAATTGCTCAGCCTACCCCAGAGAATCTCAAGTGCTTTTTCATCAACTCTCAACTTCCTAAAGTAAGTTTTATGTTGAGGTGGGTGGATCTTATGGATCTCATTGTGGCTCAAAATTTGGCTACTGAGATTGAGGATGATCTTATCCTGGCAGGTAAGATTAGAAAAGATTTCAATAAAAATAAATTTTCTTCATCTGCTGAAAGTTTTTCCATGAGCACCACAGATCCTATGGTGTAAAAGTTGATGAATGAAATACTAGCATTGAAAAGACAAATGGCCCAAGGTATGTCTGAATTAGGATATGCCAAGAAGGACATTTCCTAATCAGTCATATCAAGGCAATGCTGCTAGAAATCAAGGGCAGCCAAATCACCTTCCTCCCCCACATGAGAAACTTGCCATTGAAGCAACACCTGCTAATTCAGTAGTTGGTTACCTTGAATCTGAATAAGATTTCTCACTCCAACCTGAGTTGGACCAACAAGATGATGCTAATATCTTTGTAGAACCAAATGAAGAATTAGCTAGTGACTCCAATATTAGTTTCTTGGATTATCGAGATGATGATGGAAGTAAGGGAGAAGTGTTTGATGGACCCTATGCTATTTTTACTAGATCTCAAAATCAGTCAACTCAACAAACTGATAAAGAAAAAGTAGGAGAAGAACCTTAGTTGGTAGTTTATATCACTAAACGAGGGACTTCACTGCCTTTCCAACTAAAGGATTAGGTAACTAACAAAAAAGTAAGTACCTCAAACTATCCCATACCTTCTACTTCTATTTCTCAGACCAGTACCACACCCAATAAAGATCAAGATGATGGGCTCCCTTCCTCTATCTCTAGCTTATTTCAATTATTTAATATGATTGATCATGCCAAAAAGACTAAGATTTAAATGACCAAGATTGAGTACTTACAAGCCAATCCTGAATAGTTTGATAGGTTGGCTGAATACGTGAGAAGTAAGATTGCCCCTATAAGACAAGATTCTTCAATGACAACTCATGATTCCTCCAAGAATAAATCCACCCAGAATAATCTTATCATTACCCCTCTTATTTTTCCTAGTAAAATAGAACCTTTTTATCTTTTCTTATTGATAAATGATTATAAATTGAGTAGTTACATAATAGACTCTAGAGATTTTGATAACGTTATGCCTGCCAAGGTAGCAGATTCTCTTAGTCTTAATTTGACTAAGACTTTTGGGAGGTGCTTTTCTATGGAAAACAAGCAAGTCCCACTCCTAGATCAAATCAAAGATGTCCAATTTATGTTTGTGGCTTTTCCATAAAAGATAATCAAAATGATGGTCCTATTGGCCAATGTTCTAGCCACTTACGACATCCTTCTTAGGTGAAATTTCTGCAAGGATGTTGGTGGTGAATTAAGCATGGACCTATCTAAGGCAAGGATCCCAGTCAAAGGTGTTATGAAAAAATTTCTCCCTGAAAAGGAAGTGAAATACGTGGTCACTCAAACATCAGCACCTAAAGTTCAAATTCTATGAGTCTTCAAGCATGGGTAACTACTTTTTGTCCATGGAGGAAGTCCACGAGATGCCTGACAAAATTGCTAAATGTGTCAACCTAAAAATTGGTTCAGATGGAATAGAAGAAAGATTGGTGGAGTGTAGTGCAAGTGTAGAAGAATCTCCCCTACCAAACAAAGAAGAATCTAATGAAAAATTAGTGTCTAATGAGGTATAAATTTTGGAATTTGATGGCAGCTGCTCCTCTACTGGCTCAAGAGCTAGAATTGTGTTGATATCTCCTCAAAGAGATATTCTTCCTTCTTCATACAAGTTGTAGTTTAGCAACACCAACAACATAACTAAGTACAAATCCCTGCTGCTTGGATTGAAGGCTACTCAAGACAAAGGCGTCAAACTCCTTCATGCCAAAGGTGATGCTGAACTAGTGGTTTGTCAGGTAAGGAACCTGTATCAAACCAAAAACAAGAAATTATGCCACTACCACAAATTATTTTGTGATCAAATTGAAAGCTTTGATGCTTTCAGCATCTCAGCCATACCTAGGGAATTCAATGACCGAGCTGATGCACTAGTTGTTTCAGCAACTCTATTGGTTCCTCACCTTAATTTCAAAAGAGATAGGTACACTATTAAACTGGTCTTTTGACCAAGTGTACCTGATAATGCCAGCCATTGGTAAGTGTTTAACAAGATAACTAAATCATTGCCTTCTTAGAGCAAAAGAACAATTTTGAATAGCTTCATTTCGATGGCAGTGAGCCCCAGAAGCTTGAACCAGCCCCTGAATCAAATGCAAACATAGGTGAAGAATTCCTGCAACTTAAAGGGAATACGATTCCAAAAGGCCTAGTTTCCCTTGAGAAGCTGTTTAACAAACATGATAGGTTCATTAAATAGTGGCAAAAAGATTCAAGCTCCTCCCAGGAATTTGATCAAGTAAATTTAGGTACCAAGGAAAACCCCAAAGTGGTGAACATTGGGAAATGTTGTACTCAGAAAGAAAAGTTCAATTTCACTACTCTGCTTTGTCAGTGTATAGATGTCCTAGCTTACTCATATGATGATTTAAAGTCGCTCAGGTCTAAAAAAATACACCATAACATTCCTCTCAAAATTGATTCAGTGCCTTACAAGAAAAAATCTAGACAGTATAATCCGAAGATATCAGGTACTATTTTATCTAAAATATAGAAAATGTTGAATGCTAGGATAATTTTTCCAATCTATCATTCCACATGGACTGAAAACATAGTTTTTTTGAGGAAGAAGAATGGCAAAATTCACATCTATGTGGATTTCAAAAACTTGAATCAGTCATCCTTAAAGGATAACTATCCTCTCCCTATCATGGATCAAGTTCTACAGACGGTGATAGGTTCAGAGATGTTATCAATGCTAAATAGTTTCTTAGGATACAGTCAAGTTGAAGTTGAAAAAGTAGACTAGCATAAGACTACCTTCACCACATCTTGGGGCACCTTTGCCTATCGAAGAATGCCATTTGGTCTGATAAATACAGGTGCCACATTTCAGAGAGCAATGGAACTCACTTTCAAAGATGAAATGGGTAAGTTCATTGTAGTATACTTGGATGATTTAATAGTATTTTCCAAGCATCATCCTAATCATGTACATCATTTACAACAAGTGTTGGAATGTTGTTGTCAGAATGTCATTTCTCTAAATCTTAAGAAATCTATTTTTGGGGTAACGAAAGGGAAACTTCTCAGACACAATGTATTTTGAGAAGGCATAAAATTGACTCAAAAAGAGTCAAGTCCATCTAGGAGCTTACCCCGTCCACAAGTAAGACTACAGTTCACTTTTTCTTCAAAAAAGTGAATTTTTTACTAAGGTTCATCCTTGAGTTCACTGAGAAAACTCACCACATTGTGAACATGATGAAGGGAAAAACCACTTTCAGGTGGACTGTAGAGGACAAGTCAGCATTCGAAGACATCAAAAAAGTGATCACCCATGCACCAATTCTAGTTTGTCCAAATTACACAAAAGACTTCATAATATATAACTATGCTTCTAAGCATACACTTTCAGCTATTTTGGTTCAACAGAACCAAGAAGGTGTGGAATTTCCTATTTCCTTCATGAGCTATCCTCTTAAAACTCTTGATCTAAAGTATTCACACATGGAGAAGCATGCTTATGCGGTGGTCAAAGC
Source organism: Torreya grandis (assembly GCA_037957365.1). Classification (NCBI taxonomy): domain Eukaryota; kingdom Viridiplantae; phylum Streptophyta; class Pinopsida; order Cupressales; family Taxaceae; genus Torreya; species Torreya grandis. Next base: position 1,010,878 of record JARHVA010005648.1, read on the forward strand.
AGTGAACCATTTCAGATTTTATATCTTGAATTCACATACTATGGTTTTGGTGACTAACGCAATGGTGAAGTCTATTCTAATTCAATAGGAGTTTGGTATTAAAAGGGGAAATTAGATTGCTAAGATTTAGGAGTTTGATCTTGACATCAAACCTACCAAACTTGTGTGGGAAAGGGCCTCTGCCAGTTGATTGCTGATAATATCCCTAAGGAAATAGAAAATGAAAAAATAGAGGTTGAAGACGTGCCTATGAACCTCTTCTCGCTACTACTGATGAGTGGTATTTTGACATCACTCATTTTATTACCTATGGTGAGTGTCTTGATCATCTATCCTATAAAGAAAAATAAAATGGTAAGCTAAAGGCTACTAACTATGTCTTGTGGGATAATGGTTTATATAAGAGAAACCTTGATGGGGTATTTCTTCGCTGCGTTGATAAGGTGCAACAAGGTAAATTTTTAGAGTCTTTCCACAATTTGGCCTATGGAGGACATTTTTTTGCACCAGTAATAGCCCATAAAATTCTATGAGCAAGGTACTATTGGCCTACACTATTTCAAGATGCTTAGAAATTGGTGCATAGATGTGAATTGTGTCAGCAGTTCGTCAGGAAACCTAAATTATCCATGTTACCTCTCAAGCCAATGGTAATCGAAGAACCTTTTCAACAATGGGGTATTGAATTCATTGGTGTAGTCAACCCGTGTTTAAGTGCTGGGCATGATTATGTCCTCACTGTGACTGATTACTTTACCAAATGGGTAGAAGCCATCCCAACTAAGCACGCTACTTTAGAAGTGGTGTGTAATTTTATTAAGAAAAATAATATTTCCTAGTTTAGGGTTCCAACTAAGATTGTAACAGATAATGTAGCCTATTTCTCTTCTTATGAGATTACCCAGTTCTAATTTTATTATGGAATTACCCTCTCCCACACTTCTGATTATTTTCCACAAGGGAATGGCCAAGTAGAATCAAGCAACAAGAACCTGGTTACTATTATCAAGAAACTAGTAGATGATAATCAGAGGACTTTGCATAAAGTATTATTTGATGCTTTATGGGCAGATAGTATTACACCCAAGAGGGCCATAGGCATGTCACCATTCCAAATTCTATATGGATTGAATGCAGAGATACTGTTGATGCTTAGAATTGCACTATTTCCAACACCAATAATGGGAAGTTTTAGGAATGTGGGACTTGCGACCTGAAATGACCTCTAGATTTTAAAGAAGCTAGCTCTTCTTTATCTCAAAAGTATTGTGTGAAAAAGTATAGAAATTAAACAGAAAACACAAATGTAATGCAATAAAATCTAACTATGGCAATGTGCCTGAATTTAATTCAACCCTTAATTCTAAGCACAATGAAGCTATCTTTAGGATTCAATTACATTAAAGAGCAAACAAAGCATGATCAATGTAAAAGATGAAAATAGATAGGATCAAAGGCTCACAACTTAGATGATTTTGTAATAACATAGAAAATATCAATAAAGGCACAGAACTCAGTCTTCTTATTAATTTTCTAGTCACATAAAAGGCACAAAGACATGCACAGTTATACAAACATTCTAACTCAATAAAATAAAATAAAGGCAAATGATATTCCTAGTCACAGCTAAAAAAGTCTAAAACTTCTTGACAAGAATCTCTTGCAAAAAATTCTCTCTATCTTCTGATGATGATGTCTCTTCTCCCTCTACACCTATATTTATATCATCGAACTAGCTCTAGATTGCCCGCACATTCCCAACCCAATGGTCTAACTGAACTCTACTAAACTGGAAGTGTTTAACAAAAGATATCTTTTGGATCTGAAATGTTTAGTCTCCCTACAAGTTCAATGGCTGAATTAGATACATAGGACGCTTCCCACTGTGAAATGGGCAAGGACACTTGGTAGCTTCCACTTGTTTCAATTGAAAACCATCTTATTATTTAGGTAGCACTAAAAAATGACACTTGGCAGCTTTCATGGTACTTACAAATAACACATGACACTTTCCACATTACTTATACTCTTTACTATGTCTTCACATTGGGGTTGTTTCATCTTTGACATCTGTTACAGTTTGCTTCTTGAAAACTTTAGCCACTTATAGAAAATGTGACCCATAGCACTTCTTGCCCAAGCAGCTTCAAAAGGAGAATGGGGATAGGTGGCACTTTCCACGTATCTTTAACAATGGACACATGGCAGTCTCTACTTTCTTTAGAAGATTTTAGACACTTTTTGAAAATCCTGCGAAAGGTAACACGTGGCAGTCTCTGCTGACCTTTAGCTATACTACAAAAACCTTCAAGACTCATTTCAAATTCACATGGATGATGACACTTTTTAGTTTTTGCTTACTTTAGAAACAAAATCCAGGGCCCACCACAGTCTTTACTCAATCAATGAAACAAAATGAAGAAACTATGGATGTCGACATTTGGTAGCTTTCACTGCTTTTAGCTATGGGAACGTGGCACGTTTTGATGATTTTTAGAAACATATTGAAACCTTTCACAATTGTCACTTAGCACCTTCTACTTGACCCTAAGAGAAGCTTATTGAAATAAGCTATTGAAATGCATAATAAACATGAAACATGGATGCCGACACTTGTCACGCTCCACTAAATTACTATGAGACACGTGGCACGTTCTGATGCTTTATAGAAACAAAGTATAATGTGTCCCAGATGATGGCACTTGGCATGTTCCACATAACTTTGATACTTAGACAAAATTGAGGTAAAAATGAAACTCATGCCCGTGCTCTATGTCAAAACTTCACCACCTCAAAACTGAAATGTGCAGGGAAAAAACTTAGAGTGCACCACTAAATTTCAAAATAAAGTGTAGAGTATTTTTTACTCTACAGTTCTTTATGACCCTAAGGACTTTTGAGCCTACTGAAAAATAAGAATCCAAAATCTTCCACATGATCAAATGTGGCAAAAAATTACAACTTTAGTAAGGCTGTCTGATAAATAGACCACTTAGCATCAAATAATCCCTGCTTATTTTGCAATTCGTGGAAGGCTAGATCAAGATTGATGATATCCTTGTGTAAAAAACTTTGCAAAATATGAACTATAGACTTAAATTGGAATTCAAGCTGGGACATGGGAATCAAAATAGCTTCCACTTCTGGCAATGATGAATCATCTGTTAAACCCTAAAAAACTGATTGATCATTTTTCCTAGCTAAAAACCAAGGTTTAATCTCATCAACCATCAACACAGTGTTGCTATCAAGAAAAGGGGAGGGAAGGCCCAATTTCACTAGATCTTCAATATGTTTCTTCATGTCTTTGATTCCCTCTTTCACCACATCTAGAATCTCTTCACATTTAATTGCTATGGAGTTGCAACTGAGAACTTCATTCATTATTTTAGTGGCAATCATTCTGTCACTAATCCCCACTACTTAAAACGTTCCATCAGTTACATCATATAGCTTTTGTAGCAACATTTGAGAGTCCAAAAATCTCAAAGAGATAGTGGACAAAGTGGCTTCACTGAAGTCTCCACCTTTTTGCACAATTTTTGTGCATTTAGTAGAAAGGTTAGAGAGGGTCTGAGCTGAATAATCTCCTTAGAGATTATTTTCCATATTGATACATAAAGCTCCTTAATCAAATTCAAAACCCCTGCATTATTTGGCCTATTAGCCAACTCAAGTGTTAATTGTTATGTTATTTGTCACTAGACATGAAGTTGGGCCTGTATGGTAGCGATATTATTTTGCTCATTCAACAGCTTCTGTTGAAGTTGAGCGACCTATTGCAGGCTTTCTTCACATTTTTCTTGTAATGTTGCCTTTTCCCACTTTAAGGCTGTCACTGCATCTTTCACCTACATCAGCCCTTCTTTCAAATAATCATTTTGGGCCTAAATACCTGATGAGTTTGAAAAAAAATAGTATCTTGCAACTATTTGTTGAGACTCTCTATTTCATTATTCTTGTTTTTTTATTTCTGTAGTCAAAATTCTACAATTTACTTTCTCCTAAGCTAAATTAACCTCTATCTTCTATAGCTTCTTTGATACTTTCACATAATCATTTGCTACTGCAAAAGTGGATTCATTTAGTAGCTCAACCCTATCTTATGGTCTAAAAAGTGACATATCTATAGCCATTGCATTCATTGTATAATCTTTGGGCTGCATCTACTCATTCAACTTGACTACATTAGGTGACAAATGGGTCACCATTAATTGCTACTAGATTGGGTCAAATTTTGACCTCATATGTGGTGTAGCCAGGGATTTATTATCTTTCATCCTCTTTTTCTCCATTCAAGTTTCCCTAGCCTTCTTAGCAGTATCTGCTTGAGTTTGGAAGGTAGAAGGAGAGGCAATGTGCCCACCCGCAAAAGGATAACCCTGTGGCAAGCCATAAGGGATAGCCAAATGTTGGCTAGGGTGAATCTAAGGAGGAACTCTCTTTGGAATAGAGGGGGAAAATGAGGTAATGATGTGGCCTAAGTATGAATAGGTGGGGTAAAATGAGAAATGGGCACATCAGAGGTGACAAGGGATATTATTTGGCTAGATGGAATTGTCACTTCTATAGAAGAAGAGAGAGATAGAAAAGAAGGAGAAACAACACGTACATGAGGAGCAACATATGTACCTAGTGATTGGTGCTATGAGGGTTCTACCTCCTCTGAATCAAGCTAAAACCTCAACCTCTTACATTTCTTTTGCATTTATTCTTCTAGCTGTGTTTCCTTCTCTTCAACATTTATCACTACTACTAGTGGTGAATGTACAAAATTGGGAACCCCAAAGGCTGATACTGATGGAGAAGCTTTAGGTGGTGAAGATAACACACTCTTTTGTTTTTCAATGTCACTGAGAGATTAGGGACAAATAGTTACAATGACTATAGCTGAGGTTTGTCTTGGGGTCTATAATGTATGACTGGATTCTACTCTGGCTTGTGACTCTCCACCTTGTGTCTACAGGTTGCTTGTATCAGGGCTAGAGACAGGAGACAGATGACATTCATCCTAGATTTCTTCCCATTTCTCATCTAAATCCACATTACCAAAAGAGTGAGTAGTCTCACAAATCTCCTGCCTATACTTCCAATAGGCTTCTATTTTCTCAAGTTTCCAGTCTTTATTCTTCAATGCCCTTCTTAAACTAGAATTCATTCTGATTTTAAGGTCAAAATCCTTTTTCTTATCATAAAAGGTTTCCCATGGCCTGGCCTCCTCTGAGGGAAAATCTGTCAATTCTACATATAAATCAGGAATATCTTCTTGAGGGTTTCTCCTATTTTCCCCAAAAAGATGGCTCTCATGCACAATTCTAGTGGCAACCTTGTTATTCTTGACCCATGAAGTTATGAATCTATTTGGGTCATATCCCTATTTATTTTCAATTAGAAAGAAGCCCAAGAAAGCTAACTTTCTTAGTAACACATTTTCACCATCTTTAGCCTCTAAGGCCATGTTGTTTGTTACCCATGGAACATCATACATTTTCTTCTTTTTCTTTCCAATGCCATAGTCATTATCCACCACAGACACTTGCCTGGTGACCTCTAAGAATTCTAATCTAAGGGTTAAAATCGTAGGTAGTAACACTAGTTCTCTACTAAAACCATGGACTCTAATAATAGTATGATGGGATCCAAAAAAGTAATCACAAAGAATAGTGCAATTGGTCATAAGGCCTGAGACACTTGGAGTTAATCTATTTACAACCGGCTTTGGGCTTAGATGACAAAAGGCAGGGGCAACAAAAAGTTCCCAAAATTCATATGGGTCATTGGTTTTGGACAAGATATGTGCCCATGCAAACATAGGAATGGTCCTATGTAGACCGAAGCTTGGGTCATACATATTTAGATGCATGTATTGGGGAAATATGCTAGAATTTTGATACAACATGAGGTGAAACAAATAAGAGGAGTACCTAAAAACCCCTTTAGATTTGAAATGGGTGAGCCGATCAACCATTGAATATGTGATCTACTCAGAGAATTGTCAACCATCTTCAATCTGAAGAGAATGGCCATTTGTTCTTCATAGATAGTTATATCATCTTTCATTCTAAAAATGAAAGCCATCATGGAACATGCCTCTTGATTGGCTTGTGCAAATTGTGATCTTGTTATTGGTAGTACTATCATAGTGGTATCATCTTCCCCTAATTGCAATTCTAATTTCAGAAACCTCAATTGATTATTAACATTTGCCCATGTTTTTTGCATTTTGGCAATGGTGGGAAATGTGGCTTTCTTGTCATGATACAAGGCTAGCATGTCCTTGATATCCTTTCATGTAATATGCACCATGAATGGACCCTATTTATGGTATTTGAGGGAGCATAAAATAATTTGTCACATATTTCAACCAAGTCAGGACACAGATGTACACTTGGGACAATAAATTATGCCAGTTGGGAAGTCCATATCCTCATTGCAAATGTTTCATATTATCCAACCTTGGCCCTCTGAATACATCTTTGATGTTCCCCTTCTCTTAGAGCTTTACTAAGATTTTGAAGGATTGGGTTCATTATTCTATCTGCAAAATCTTTCACCTTTGTTGGGTCATTTGCATAACCAACTTCAGGGACTCTAGTCCGTGGATAGGTCTTTAAGGGTTGTGAAGGGACCGAAGCATATGAATTGCTTGAGAGAAGCTTATCAATGGATTTGTAAATCCTAGACCCTTTTTGTGAATACTGTGCTCCCTCCATATCTATATCTATACTTGAAAATAGTGAACTGTGGTAACAGGTGTGGAGCTTTGCAATAGGGAAGGCACTTTTACTAAGCAGGTTTGCTATGAATTGAAAATGCAGGTAGCATGAGTTCTCTAACAGACGCAAGAATGTTTAAGACACTGTTAAGCTTTAACTCTTGTTATGGGGTACTTAATGACCCATAAAGTCTCAAAAATGGCATTAAAATTAGATAACCATTAGTAAATCTTATTGAATCTGCTTAGGACAGCGAGTCAGACACGTCATGAAATGGCTGCGTAAGGTACTTTGGGGAATGTTGGAGATTTGAGAGAGATTTAATGTGTCAAGAGTTTTTAAAATTTTGAAAAAGGATCTGAGCTACAATCACGTGTTCAAAGAAAACTTATTTAAAATAAAGAGTGGGAAATAAAAATGGGACAACAAAGCAATAAGGAAAGGGAAACTATGTAACTATAATACATTAACCAGGTATCTTTGCCTCCCTCCTAGATCAAAGGAAGAATTTTTGAAGTCTCCTTCATGGTGAGAAGACTTATGGTGCTAGACAAGTGGCTGAATGGGATGAAGCTCTGGTGACTTGCTCTTCTTGCATGCCACCTTGATTGGCCTACATCCAAGTGGATCAGAGTCAAACATGCTTCCAACATATAAATAATCTTATTATTCTTGAAAGCTTATCGAATGTTGGTTCTTCATACTGGTGTGTCTCATCAAGAAATTGATGGCTATTGGATTATTACTATAGGCCCTTTGATATACATCATTGATTGGCTTATCTCTTTCTACCTCAAACTCGGGTTCCATTGCATGATCATCCTCCTTAATGACTTTAAAAATATCATCTTCAAATTCACCAACCTCTTGAAAGGATAAGCCTGAAAGCTTGCAGTAATTTTACATATTTATTTGAGTTTCAATGTTGTCTTGTCCATCTACAACCAACTCACAACCTCTTTTAAGAATAGTGTAACCTACCCTAATGACTTCAAACAAGTCATTCAAAACATGATCAAGGAAGTGTCCATGCTCCTCCATATCATCTTGCAAAGTGAGAAGAAAGTCTGAAATTATCTCTTCCTCATCAGAGATTAAGGAAAAAGCTTATGACTTATCCTCTTGTTCATTAAAGGATGTACCTATGGTGATCTCCTTCTCATCTGCACTCATGAAATTTCCCTAACCAGCCATGAACTGAGCACACTCCTCCCTTGCTTCCTCCAAAAGAGGTTCCTCTTTGAGAAAGGATGAAGTGGAGAGATGATAGTTATACCTATGTGGGAGAAAAGGAAATCCTTGAGCTAGAATAGAATGATTCTCCTCTTTCCATTTGGTCAACACTTCATTTGTATCAGATGTGGCTTGATAGCTCTCCTGGAGGGGTGTAGATAGGGTGTGTTCAAATGTATGATCTTCTGCTTGATCCTCACCGTGAGTAATAGCAGCCTCAACATTTTCAAGGCTTTGAGCAAAACCTTTCTCCTCATCCTTTCTCCATGATTCCATTGTTTGCTTCTAACTCATAACCTTGGAATTAGAACTTTTCCCTTGGGAAGAGGTAGCAATTTTATCTTCTTCAAGGTCTTGAGCTGGTTCATGATTTTCCCTCTTCCAACTTAGAATCTAGAATTCATGTTGAGAGACTTGAGGATTGGTAGAAGAGGTATCTTTTGGCGTTTCTTCTCTTAAAACATTTAGGATTTTATGATCTCCATCATATATGACATAAGTGCCCAAACTAGTGGAGTCATAATTTCCAAATGGGTCACTTTACATCATAGCTAACAAATGGTTATTTTTATTTTCTTGGTCATGTTCAGTTCAGTCACCTAACTCCTCAACAAAGACCCTTTCTTCCTTATTTAGCATAGCATGAGCTGCCTCTAATTTTGAGGTTGGTTCATTGGTGATGTGATCCTTAGATAGTGGCTCAGATAGTATTTTCATCTTTGAACCATATTTGTTTTTTAGGATGAGGTGAGACCAATCAAGTGACATATATCCTCATATCTTGGCTATGAAATCTCTGGATAAACATAAACCAAATACAGGGGGTATATCTATGACTACCACATCTTGATTGACAATTATATTAGGACAAGTATATAATTGCAATGGGATTTGTTTAATTTTCCCTATTGTTTGCATCGATTTGCCATCCAACTACATAACTCCTCTAGTAAGTGGCTCATACTTTATTTTTAAAGCATCTGCTATTTACTTAGGCATTACTATAGTACTATCCCTTGAGTCTATCATTGTATTATGCAACAGTTTCTTTCCAACTATCAAAGTCAAATATAAGGGCTCTGGTTTGGATTTACTTACCTTTGCTGCATTATTCAAAAGTGTTGTTGTCTATAGATGAACTGTCTTTGAGATTTTCTTTATCAGCAGGTCCTTCTTTGGTACCAATATATTTAGGCACTGCTTGGCCTTGCAGAGCTTCTTGTAATAGTGTATTTTGCTTAGGAATAGTTAATATGTCCCATATTTATACTTGTGTTGGGGTTCTCTTTAGTTGATCTACCACATTCATCGGTCCCAAAGTTTGGGTTCTTGGAAAATAAGGATATCTTACTTTTTCTTGAACTTGTCCAGTAATTACTTGGTTCTGCACTAGCTAAGGCACTTCTTGTCTAGAAACTATATTTTGATGACCTTGAAATGGAGGAGGCCCCATAACTTCATTATTTGTGACTTCAGGCTGTTCCATCATCCTTCTCTTTGATCTGGTGTAGTAATCTAATTTTACTACTGGCTTCTTGGAAGTGGAAGCTTCATTCAAGAATATTGACTCTTCATCTTCAACCCATGAAAACAAAGCATGTTTAGGGGCTATTTATTCTTCTTGTTGTAAGGACATCCATTGTATCTGGGCCATCAGGACTGAATTTTGCATACCAGAAGATTGGTAGGCTCGAGTGTCAGAAGTACTTGAAAATTATCCATCTGCTCTTCTTTGTTCTGCTACCTTTTGTTATAGATTACCCATGGGACAATCTCTGGGCATATGAGAATTATTACAAGGGAAACGCTAGGAATTGGTGCCATCTACATAATTATTATGCCCTTAAACAATCTCCCTATTTGGATTAGGGGGAACAGTCTGTGAGGGTGTAGGGACTACAACTAATTGGTTTGCTAGCTAAGGGTTATTTTGCCTTAAAGGACCCTGATAATGGTTTGGTTATGGTGGAAATCTATTTCCTTGGTAGCCTTGATATTGGGGTTTAGGATAAGGATTCTGCTATATTTTTATGTTAATTAACTCATTAGAAAATATCCTTAAGATGTTCTTGATATCATCCATCTCAGATGACTGGGCAGGGACAAGTTCTTTAGTAGGTTGTTGAGGATATGTGTACATAGACATAGGTGGGGCTATGGAATTAGGGGTTTCTTGAGGAAAAGGTAAGGTAATCTCTAGAAACATGGGCATGAGAGGCCTTAGGGGTAACTTTCTAGCATCTATTAAATTATTTTCAGCTCTGACTACGTATTCATAGGCTTTTGGTAGAGTTTGACCTTCAAGTGACTGAATCATTACTGATATATCTGAATTGAAAGATTTAAGATAAAATACTATAACCATACTTGGTAATGGTCTTGCTATAGTAAGAATCCATTCCCAAGTCTTTTGAAATTTTGAATTGAAGTCAGTCACTGCTTCTTGTGCTGCCCTTTTGATAGTAATCAATTGTTGCAACAAAGAAAATTTATCACCCTTTTCTTCAAATCTTTCAAAGAAAAGATCTCCAAGCTGATCCTATGTAGATATTGTATTTGGTGTCAAAGATCGGTACCATTCTAGAGATTTCCCTTTAAAAAAAGCTGCTAACAATCTTATGGCCACATTTTTTTGTGTGACCACATGTATAACATAGACATCAAACACATCTTGCAGATATTCTTCAGGTGTTTTGAAATATTGCCCACTGAATTTGGGTAGAGCTTTCAGGGCATTTACTGGAATAGGGTCCCAAGTGGCTGGTGGTATTGGTAAAATTAAAGGAATACCAGTGTTCCAACTTGCATAATTTCTTGGAGCTATAGGTGCTCCCATGTTTGCTCTTGGTATTGGTATAAACTGATCGACCCTTCTTCTTGGACTAGTTATCAATGGTGGAAAAAGAATACCTAGATTTACAACAAATTGAGATCTTGTCACTGTTCCACAACTCTGACTCCTTGTATCTCTCTGGTTCATACGGTCTTGAAAAAAACATCAAGATGGTGTCCCACTGGGCATGCCAAAAACTATTGACGCTTAGAGTTGTGATGTTTCCAACACCAACAATGGGAAGTTTCAGGAATGTGGGACTTGCGATCTGAAATGACCTCTAGATTTTAAAGAAGCTGGCTCTTCTTTATCTTAAAAGTATTATGGGAAAAAAGATAGAAATTAAACAGAAAACACAAATGCAATGAAATAAAATATAACTATGGTGATGTGTGTGAATTTAATTCAACCCTTAATTCTAAGCACAATGAAGCTATCTTTAGGATTTAATTACATTAAAGATCAAACAAGGCATGATCAATGTAAAAGATGAAAATAGATAGGATCAAAGGCTCACAACTTAGATGATTTTGTAATAACATAGAAAATATCAACAAAGGCATAGAACTCAGTCTTCTTATTAATTTTCCAATCAAATAAAAGGCACAGAGACATGCACAGTTATACAAACTTTCTAACTCAAGAAAATAGAACAAAGGCAAATGATATTCCTGGTCACAGCTAAAAAAGTCTAAAACTTCTTGACAAGAATCTCTTGCAAAAAATTATCTCTATCTTCTGATGATGACGTCTCTTCTCCCTCTGCACCTATATTTATAGCATCAGACTATCTCTAGACTACTCACACATTCCCAACCCAATGGTCTAGCTAAACTCTAACTAAACTAGAAGTGTTTAACAAAAGATATCTTTTAGATCTGAAACATTTAGTCTCTTTGCAAGTTCATTGGATGAATTAGATACACAAGATGCTTCCCACTATGAAATAGGTGAGGACACTTGGCAGTTTCCACTTGTTTCACTTGAAAACTGTCTTATTATTCAGTCAACACCAGAAAATGACACTTGGCAGCTTTTGCGGTACTTACAAAAAACACACGGCACTATCTGCATTACTTGTACTCTTTATTATGTCTTCACATTGGGGTTGTTCTATCTTTGACATCTATCACAATCCACTTCTTTGAAACTTTAACCACTTATAAAAAATATGACCCACAACACTTCCCACCCGAGCAGTTTCAAAAAGAGAATGGGGACAGGTGGCACTTTCTGTGTATCTTTAACAATGGACATGTGGTGGTCTCCACTTTCTCTAGAAGCTTTTAGACACTTTTTTAAAATCTTGCAAAAGGTAACATGTGGAAGTCTCTACTGAGCTTTAGCTATACTACAAAAACCTTTAAGACTCATTTTAGATTCACACAGATGATGACACTTGTCAGCTTCCACTTACTTTAGAAACAGAGCTGAGGGCCCACCACAGTCTTTACTCAATCAATGAAACAAAATGAAGAAAATGTGGATGTCAACACTTGGCAACTTTCACTACTTTTAGCTAGGGGTACATGGCACATTATGATGCTTTTTAGAAACATATTGGAACCTTCTGTAGTTGCCACTTGGTGCCTTTTACTTGACCTTGAGAGAAGCTTATTGAAATAAGCTTTTGAAACACATAATAAACATGAAACATGGATGCCGACACTTGTCACGCTCTGCTGAATTACTACGAGAAATGTGGCATGTTCTGATGCTTTCTAGAAACAAAGTATAATGTGTCTCAGATGATGACACTTGGCATGTTTCACGTAACTTTAATACTTAGACAAAATTGAGGAAAAAATGAAAATCGTGCCCGCGCTCTGTGCCAAAACTTGGAGTGCACCACTGAAGCTCAAAATAAAATGTAGAGTATTTTTTACTCTATAGATACCAATCACTCTAGAACTACCAGTGCTCAGGTTAGCAAAGGAAATTGAAGATTCAACCTTTGAAAATTTAATTGATAAAAGGATCATGTGTCTAATTGAATTAAATGACCAATGAATCATGGTAGTGGACCGGATTACTATACATCAAAATTAGGTGAAGAAACTCTTCGACAAGAGGGTCAATATTCATGATTTTCAAATTAGAGATCAAGTCTTGTTGTGGGACAAAAGGAGAGAACCAAAAGGAATGCACGGCAAATTTGATTCTTTGTGGAGAGGTCCATTTACCATTTGTCAGGTCTATGGTGAGAATAGCTTCTTGTTAGAGTATCAAGATGGAATGCCATTCTCATTTCCTCATAGTGGGCAACATCTGAAGCACTTCAATCCTTGAAGTATTAGATGAGTTCACTTGTACATATGTATAGTTTTTGTGTTGTTTGTTTTCTTTTAGTTTTTAATGTCTTTTCTTTTTTTTAGCTTGACTCCATAGCCCAATGGCTTGGATGAAGGCACTTAGAGAATGGTTTCTACTCCCATCGACTAGTTCAATCAATGGAAGTTCCCCAATAGGAGCCAACTGTTGTTCCTAAAATTAGCTACGCTCATTTTTGGAACAACTCCTATGAAACTTATTTGTTTCGTGTTTTCTCTAAGTTCATCTTTCGAGGCAAGTTTTTCTTATTCTTGTGTTTGCTCAACTGGCATCATTCAAAGTTTATGACGTTCCCTTGTTACATTTTCTCAAAAATGTGAAAATTTTTACCATCTTGATGCAGCCAAAGGACAAAATTTTCATTTCTCAGAGTTACTATTTTCTAGTGTTTTCATGCAGGGGCAGCATTTTTTGCCACCATTGCATTGGTTTTGTGTCTTTCATGCAAAGGTGGCATTTTTTTCTGCCCTTGCATCCATCATGCAAGAGTGAAAAAAATTTCCACCCTTACATCTTGTGATGCCTCTCGTGTAGGAGCGGTGAATTTCACTGCCCCTGCATATGTTTTAATCAACCCATGTAAGGGCAGTGAATTTTGCTGCCCCTGCATGACCTCAATTTTCATGTGTAGCATTTATGGCCACGTGCATCGAGTGGTTGGGGGAAATTTTTTCCCCCATTTAATCTCTTCTTCCCTCATTTCATCTCATTCATCCATTGTTTCTCCTCCTCTCTACCCCTAAATGATTGAGCAAGCTAGAGGAAGCATGTTTTTGCCAGATTTGAGCCTTATTCCACATTATCTTTTAGGTAGGGTTTTTGGATTTGTTTTTGTTTGTGTTTTTCTTCTCTTTTTATGTTATTTTTCCTTTCTTTTTTCCTTCTAGTTTTTCTTATTCTTCTTTTCCATCCAACCTCGTTAGAGTCTCCCCCTCTTCTTCATTCTTTCCTTATTGACTATTCAACTGATGTTGGGGTGGTAAAATCCACCTCCCTTAGAAACCTGATAGCTATTCCAACCCTATTAGGGTGGTGAATTTCACCACCCTCACATTTTCCCAATTGATGAGTGTGAAGGCGGCAAAATTTGCCACCTTTACAGACCCATTGCCCTACCATGAGGAAGGGCAGAAAATTTTGCCACCCTAACGCATTCCTCACTTTCAATCATGTGCACTGGCAGTAATTTTTTCTATCGATGCAATCTGACCTTATGTATTAGCATCAAAAATTGCTGCCAACACACTCGAATACCTCACCATGTGCAAGGGCATCAATTTTTGCCACCCTTACATGAAACATTCAATGTTCTTTAGGAATTGATGGTGATTTTTACTACTGATGCACCTTCCTTTGTAATCAATGAGCACAAGTGGTAATTTTTGCCACCTATGTACAAGAAACCCCTTCCACATGCAAGGGCAGCAATTTTTGCCACACATGCATACCTTCTCCCCATTTTTCCTAACTCTAAATTTTTTTTCATTTTTCTAATTTTCTAAGCATGTTTCCCTTTCATTCTCCAACCTGCTCACGCCTCAGCCCTTTCAAACACATTTCCCTAGTCATGATCACCCAACATGTAGTTTTCCCAGATTTCCAATATTTCTCCTAATTACGTGATCATGACTCTTATCATAGTTTCTCCTCAAGATCCTTTTGCATCAACGTAATTTTGGCAAAGGCTCATCTCGATGACTGAAGCTTCTCCAAAGAATTTGAAGGTGATGAAGTACCAATATCAAGGCATTTTCTCAATCAACTTGGTCACTTCTAATGTCAACGACATTAGAGACATAGAGATCAGCCACGTAGATATGGCTGAGTTCATAGAGAGAACCAAGGCCAAAAATCCAAGCTCTGAAATGAAGAGGCTAATTGAAATCAATATTCATCTAGTCTCCTCTTTTCCTATGGTGGCACATCACACATAGTTCATCCTCCTGTGTGCCCAATTTTACAACAAAGAGACCAGAGCTATGTCAGATATTAGTGGCAATGTGGTAATTTGACTGGACCCTGAATTCATCGATAAAGTTTTCATGTGCCCACCTTCTACTGAAGTATTGAAGATCAACTTACTAGAAGCACAAAATTAATATGATGAAGATCTTGAGAAGGTGAAGAAGGTGATCAATAATAGATGGTTTAAAACTCCCAGAGCCAACTTATCCAGATGGCCATGAAACTTTTTGAGGAGCCACTTTATAGAAGAAGTTGGTGACTTAATTACCCTTCTCAATAGAGTATGAGGTTTACCCTCTTCTCAATTTCATGAATGGATGTATCCCTTCATCAAGATAATCCTCCAAGGGAAACAAGTCATATTTTGGGGTGAAAAGATAAGCAATGCTCTACATGAGCAATTGACAAAAGTGTCTACTACTTCAAATTTCTATATGACTTCGTACCTGGTGTATGTTGCAGCTTTAATGAGAACCTTTCCAGGTTTGATGTCAGAGAGAGACAAAAAAACCACCTCTGTATATCAATATTACCCTTAGCTAACATTAAAGGGATCAATCCATCACTTTAGGAGGGTAAATGATCCCTCTTTCATAGTGTTTTTGTGTCTTTTTGACCCTCAATTAGAATAGAAGAGAGTATCTGATGAAGCCTGGACTATTGTCAATGACTTCAGCTATATGTTCTTACAGTTCCCTACTTTTTGCTATCTACAGGTTGGATTTTTCCAAGGCTATCCCTATATACTTCCTAGATTTCCTTTAGATAAATTGATCCTCATGGAGCTATGTAGACAAATTATTGTTGTACATAATAAGCAGATGGAAATTAAGAAACTAAGCTTCAAGTTCCCCACTGAAATTGGCAGATACTCAGTATTGACTGCTACCAAAGCAAGGGTAATGGAAACCAAAATGCAACTTGTCACCATGAAGCATTTCAAAATAAGGCCCAATTTTGACTACAGGGGTGTCAAAGACATGATATGAAGGAAGACTCAGTTTCATGAACCCATGATCAAAGATGTCTAGATAAATTTGAGGACATTAGAAGATATCAAGAAAATGGACTACAAAAAACTATTTCTACAACAAATCAAATATCTAGGGCTCACTGATATTCCTCCAAATCTAGTAGATGACAAAGATCTGATCAATAATAGGTATGTTACTAAACAAATTGCTAACTCTCTTCTTCCTCCAATTCAATGGTCTCAAAAAGAGTTGACCTCTTTGAGGATGAGATTCAAACTAATATTGGCTAACACCAATGATTGGTTAGCAAACAAAGGGATCACATTAAAAGAATTCATCATGGGATCAGAGGCTGAATTCCAAGAAAAGAGAAGGAAGAGAGCAGAAAATAGGACAAAGAATGAAAGTGATGTTCCTTCTCCTTCTAGGCCCCACAAGCCTAGGATCATCTTTGTGTCTAAGAAATAAAAGGTTGCTAAGAAAGAACCACAGTCAACAAATGTGGGGGTTGAGAAACAAAGTGCCCAAGAACAAGCAATAGAATAGATGGAAACAAATGATAGACCTACAGATCAACATGGGACAGAAACTCTATCTCCATAAGAGGGGGCATAACCAGTCATAGGGATTTCTTCTTCTCCACCCCACTCACTTGTTGCAACTCCTTCACCCATTTCTCCCATTAGTATTCCCTCTTTTGGAGCCACCTCTCCTTCTAGAGTTATTTTTGGTGACCCTCAAGGAACTTCAGGAGATGTTCTTCGATCATCAAGATCCATCCCCAGTCTTTAATCTCCTTCTTTCAACATCAGAGATAGTTCCACCTTCGACCAATCAATGACTGGTGTAGTTTTACCTGATACTACACCCACTTCACTTGTTAATCCCACCAGTAGTGCAGATGTTACCCCAGTGACACCAACTACAAGGACTATTGCTACTGTAAGTGCTTCTACTCTCCCACCTTGGTTGTCAACTTTCACACACAAAATAAAAAATCAAGCCATCTCTCCACATGACTTTGATTTTGGTAAAATAGTGCCAGTAAAAGCTAAGACCCCCAAGAAGCCAAAAATCCTTTTGATAATGATTAGAGATAAGGGGAACAAATTTCTAGAGATAGCAAAACCCCCATAAGATGTAACCCTTTAAATTTTTTGATATTATCAGCTACTCCATTTGTCAAGTTGAGTTGGGGAAAATAACTCACGAGGGCACCAAGAGAGATTTACAATCTGCAATGGATATCATGGTCTAAAAATTGGATAGAGAGAGAGAGAGAGAGATGAAAGATCATTACAAAGTAAAGGTGAAACAATTGACCACGGTAATCAAGAGGTTCACTTTTGCCCTAGAAGTGGCAACTCCAAAAGCCTTCTTTATAAATAATCCTATAATCTAAAAAGCAGAGAAGACCTATCTAAATGGAAAAGTACTTGAAGATTACCTAGATAAGATGCATGCATAAGGGATTTCCTTGTTTACAGAGGTGGCTGAGAAGACAGATAAAATGAATAAAATGAGAATAGAGTTAGAAGACCTTATCAATATTATTTCTCAAAATATTGACAGCACAAATAAATATCTTAGCAAGTGGACATAGATGAAAGCACTGAAGAAACATACCTTAGTATCAATCGGCGTCATTGCCAATAGAGATTTTTATATTGAAATAAAATAATCACTAATATATAGGATCCAAGTACTTAACGAACTGATCAATGACCTTGAATTTTCCAAGGATGCCAGTGAAGAAAGTGACACTAACCTGTTGAACAGATTGGAGGAATTGCCTTGTAGACTCACCTCTCAAGACAACTAATTCATTTCAGTAGATGAAATGATTCAATAATGCAAAGGTATGATCCAAAGGGAATTCGAGGAGAAAGCATTCTCAATGACTTCTATGGATAATATTTTAGATAATAAGTTAACTCTAGATAATCTAAGAACTAGGTTAACTAGTCATGTGAAAGCAATCACAGTAGTGAGAGATGCCACAATCAGAGCTAAGGTAGTCTTCAAAAATATTATTTCACTAGATAGTATTGGGATATAGGTAGCTATCACCATGTATGATGCTCATCTGAAGAATTCTGGTGATAAAAGTTGAATTATGCTTCCATACTTTCTTCTTCAGTCTTCTCATGTACTTTGTAATTGACTTGGGACATTTTCACATGTACTTTTGTAGTATGTAATTACATGTAAAAATTTGGAAAAGTCTCAAAGTCAACGGCGACTCATCTTTGAATAAGTTTTAAATATTTAAGTATTTTTCCAATTTTGAAGGTTTTCCCCTATATATATATATATATATAGAGGGAACCTCTTTTGTAGAGGGATCTCTGGATAATTGAGAGCAAAAACTCTGCTGAAATTGAGATACTTCTTGAGACTTTGATCTCAGCTTATAAATCCTATTTTCTTGAATGAATGAGAAGTAGGTTATTTTCAGACTTTGTGTTGAAATAATTTGTGTTATTTAGGAGATCATTCTTATGTTCTCTTTCCTAATAATCTCTCATATATTTAATTAAATAAGCAAAGTGTGTGTGGAAATTATTTGAAGACATTCTGAAGGATATCAAAAAGACTTTGAGATGATTTTATCCTTTGTGATCTTATTATCTGTTGTAGTTTTAGGTGAAGACTATTAACTTTACTTCACTCTACTGTTACTTAAGCTTCGAATCAGTGAGAGAAGCAGTGAAAGACTTTGTGCATTCATGGGTTTCTCATCGACCTAGTTACTACTCGAGAAGATTTTTTGCTATTTACTGAATACCATTTCTGAAAGAAGAGGAATGCTTTCAGTCATCAACCAAAATTTCTCTTTTGCTCTATGAACATCATCTCTAAAAAAAGAGAGATGGATGGTGTTATCCTACCCTGAGTATTATTTTCTGCTTATATATATATATATATATATATATATATATATATATATATATATATATATATATATATATATATAACATATAAGTGATTTATAGGGAACCTCCCCTTGATGAGAGGAGAGATTTATCTCATTAGGATGTGGTAAACCCACACTTTTTGTTGTATAAATATCCTTGTACAGTGGTTGATATACCCATTTTTTCATCAGTTAGCTGACGACAAAATATTCACCCAACAGATAGAATATTAGAGTTGTCAATGGTAGGGATTATAACACATGGTTATGGTGTAGGAAGATATGGGAATTTTTTTTATCATACATTCTTGAAGGGTCTAAATTCACCATCACCTCATTAAAAAAGTGATTCAAGGATATGGAAACAAAAATACCAAATAGTTATGGATATTTATTATATAAACATGGATATTCAAAATATCCATTATATGATGCACTTTTATCTAACAACTGCTACCATGAATGCAAGAAATACAAAGAAGAAGCACAATCAATTAATGCCTTCAAAAAACTTCCTTCCAAGCGATACCTTCAACTAGACAACTATTATGGGGACAATAAGAACATGTACTTCCATCAATAAAATGTCTAACTTATATGAAACTAATGTTATATTTAAAAATTTAGAAAAACATATCTTTTTTTATATGTATTTGTTGCAATACTTATCTCTCTTTGTCTACAAAGCTGTTTTCCTCAATCTCGAGGTTAGATTTCTACTTGTAGGACATCGATGACACATTTGGAAACTTGTTTGAATGTATAAAGAGGAAAGACTTATGGAGTGTGGTAGAGATGATGGACACTTATAAAATATGTGAAAATAAAAGAAACTTCATGCCATATTTGATTGAAGAGGTAGTGGATTTCAAATATTATGTTAATAGTTACTAGCTAAAGGGAAGTAACAAAATAGTAGGGTTGACAAAGGTCAATACTTCCTTCTATGCATGGAGCAAGGTCAACCCATTATGCATTGTAATTACTTTATAAGAGATATAAATTGGTCCCCCCGAATTACATTATGGGGAAAAAAAGAAAATGGTGAGCCAAATGTTCTAGAAGGTAAACCAACAAAAATTTATTTCAAAGACTTGAAAAATAGAGAAATGTCTCAAGATTCCATTGTTGATAAAGACTCAGATAGAAGTAGAAAAAAGAGTCATATATATGTGTGTGTGTGTGTGTGTGTGTGTGTGTGTGTGTGTGTGTGTGTGTGTGTGTGTGTGTGTGTGTGTGTGTGTGTGTGTGTGTGTGTATAAACTTGAATATGTATGCGCATAAATTTAATGAATTTAGTTTGACAAAAAATAGTAAGTGGAAGGATCTAGAATATTACTTCCAAACCATCCAAGACATAATGAAAGAAGACATGTTCCCTTCTAAAGTTGAGTGCATAGGAGAGTTTTGGCCTAGAACTCATCATGACATACCCCTGTATAGAGATCTACACAAAATGGTTCATGATAGCACCCTTGATTTTGGAGTGGCATCTTCAGATACATATGTTGGTCTAAGAAGCAAAAGAACAAGAATTATATTTGATCTAGCTCAAGATTTTCAAATCAAAGACATGTTATTTATCAGACTTGATGATTCTAGAGGAGTGGACTACATAGTATGGGTTGCTAGAGTTAAAAGAAATATTGAGATACTATAAACAAATAGGGATATAGAATGAAGGGTCAATGTAGCTTGGTTCATCCCAATTCATGTAGGGAAAAAATATGTAGAAGAAGATAACATTTATTCATGCTACTTAGATAAGAAATGGAAGCCAAACCCAACTGACACATCTTTACCATCCATACTCATAGATAGTATCATCTACACTTAGAAACCAAATAAAATTTGGAGAGGTCATATAATTTTTTTCATTGATTTTTTGGTAGGCACTGTAATAGACTATTTAAATGCATCATCTTTCTAGGCACTAAAAAAAATAGTGATAAAGGATTGTTAAATTTGAAATGGCATTTCCTTAATTTTGGAATAAGAAAAATTAGGATGTTTTTTTTCAAAATTTAGTCTATTTTTTGAGAATGTATAATGTTTTATTAATTAATTAATTTATATTTATTTATAGTGGAACTTTGCATTTTGGGTCTTGGGAAATACACTTCAGCTTTTGAGTTTTATATTTTCTACTGTGATAATTTAGTATTTCGATAACTATGCATCTATTTTATAGCATTTGACTATTTAAACATCCAATTTCACATTTCTTCATCCTTTAAAATGGTATTTGATAAAAAGGTCTCCATAATTTTCACAACTGATAATTTAGTACATCTCATATTTTATGTTTTGAAAAATAAATTCGACATCCGATCATGTATGAAAAAAGGTCTTCGAGGTTTACGCCTTAGAATGTCCCATTTAAGCATCAAGATTTACTCTTCAACATTTATGTATTAATAAATGTTATTTGGATTTTCATGTGGAGCCCAGATTGTGAGAGATAATATGAGATAAACTTTGATGGTCATCATGATGTCACTCGAATCAAATTAAACATATAGTTCACAATCCAATCAACCGATGACATGTGGCATCCCAATCATCTCAAAATTTCTAAATCACATATCTGCTAAGCACATGATTGTTGTATGAATTATTTTTTCTTAAAAAATATACTACCGAGTCTTATAATGTTTGTAAATGCATGTTCTGTAAACCAATTTGAATGGTCGCATAATTTAAACTTATTATAATATATAATATAGATGTGATTTATTTGTTATAAGTCTAAGTAATTCTTAATGAAGTCCAATTTATTTATGATAGTTTTCAAATACTAATAAATAAATTATTTATGATGATTTTAAATAATTTGGACATATCACAAATACATTAGATAGATATGAGTTATTTGTAATAAGTCCAACTTAATCTCGATACAGTCCAATTAAATCTAGATATAATCCAATGTCTTTCTGAAAGTTTTTGAAAATTTGGACTATTGATAAGTCTAAATTATATGAAATAGTCCTTTGAGGATTATTTTGGTTTTAGTGATGAGTATAATTGTTGGTGGATCCAACACATATGGCCATATTTCTTCTCAATGGTTGTCAAAGCTACTTCAGCCTCATATCCAGGAGTGGCTAGTGTGGGTGGTAAGTATATTTGTAATATTTTTATATTTATAGTAATTTAATATATATGATAAGATTTACTCATTTTATATCTACATGAGATGATGAGTAATGGTTTATAGTGATAGATGTTACTCTTAGTGTGTTGAGTAGACATGTTCTTGATATTGTTATTATTTATGGTCTTGTGGAGTGAACTAAGGTTATGAGAGAATATTTATTATTTAATAGAGTGGCCATTATTATTTATGCATATGCTTAGGCTATAAGTAGAGTAGAGGATATCTAAGTGGAGAAAGATGCATTGGTTATCAAGTGATATCAGTTACAATTGATGTTGGCTCATCAATAAATGCCTCCACCAACTACAAATTTAGAGTAGAACCAAAAAATATTTTCAAAGTATGTTCATTTTCATGGGGATTATACTGTAATTAGGGAGAGACTATCCACTTTTAAGGTTATAGGGAGATCTCGATCTAGATCACATGATGCGATGAGTGCTTCTAACTCTCATGCACCCTTTGTTGATGACATTGATAGGGATGATGATTATGTTTTAGTTATTAATGACCAAGGGTCAATTGGAGACCAATGATGAATAATTTTTTATATACATGGACATTTATTATGTTTTGTATATGATTTTGATATATGTTATTATCTTTTGAATTTTAAATTTTACTAAGGTTTTTAACTAGATGGATATAGAAATAAATACTATCAATTGAACATTATAATTTCATTATTCAACTTAGTATGTGCATGTAATTTATCATGTTTATTTTCTAGTGGTGCTGGCTTCAAAACCCATACTTGGGTGGGTATATTATGAGTTATAACATTATACATTTTTACATTGAAATATGTGTTTGAGAAATATTGTTATCTTTGATATGATTTAGAGAATAAAATGAATAATCTTTGATATTTGGAGGGTTGAATGATTTATTGATTATGTTATAAAACTTTTGAAATTAAATAAGTCCTTCATTATAAATTTCATTGATATTTTCTCAGATCACATAACAATATTTAACACGATGTTCATTAATGCCTTGGTAATTAGAAAATAGTTGGAATTTTATTTTATTTGAATGATGCAAAGGATTATAATAATTAGGATGTAAAGTAATTAAATTATGACATAATAATTATAGTAACATATCATATAGACATTTATTGGAAGAAAATATTAGTGGTGGTCCAAGTTTCTAGGGGAAAGAGTATGTATACAAACAAAAATGAAGCTGATCTATAAATCAATTCTAACTCAGATAAGATAAATCAACTAGCTATATCACATGCAAATACTTAGATAATATGGTTCATGACCAATATGGATCCTCTATACCTACCTAAGGGTTCTCTTATCACATGATATGGCTAGATAGGGTTCTAAATCCTCTAGTCAAGTAACACCACATAATAACCCTAGCTAGGTGTATAATGCAATAATAAGTAAATATAATCTAGTGCTCACTAAATATTTTGGCACAAATGGGGGATAAACATAAAAATAAACAATAAAAATGCAATGTAAAACTCTACTCAAGCCCATGTAGAGGTAATACTAAAAAATAAGAGACAATATATTTATTAACCATTACTTGTGAAAATATATCTACCAAAATATAGGACTAAGAGTTAGGAATACTTACCTCGAAGATGAACTCATGGAGCCTCAACCTCTCCCTTGGCCAATGGTGCTTTGTAATAGGTTGTTGTGTATTTTTGAATAAGCTAGGGATGGACAATAGACTATAGACTACCTAAGGACCTCCTACTGATTATCAAGATTTCATAAGAAAAAATTTCTCCTCCAAGTATGAAATTCTAAGAAATGACTCCTCAAGTATAATGGCAAAAATGCATAATGTAGATAAACACAAATGAATTATTCTCTCCACTAGAAATGAAGTGAAATGGGGAAAATATAGCTCCAAATTTACCCTAAGCCCTCCCCAAATTTAGTTGATGTAATTGGCCCAATTGACCTTGATAGGTGGGAAATAGAGCCATTCAACCTTGAACTTAGTCAGACTAGGCCAACTCAGTCCCATAAAACACGCTACTCCTAGGATGAGGTCAACCCAATTTACATTTTGTGGACAGTAAAAATGGGTTTTGCTTATGTAAGGGCTATATGAGGTGGTGATTTTATTAGAGAAGAGTGTGAGTGAGGTGTCAAAGATTATGAAAAAGTATAGGATGGACTTGTATTGGTTTTAGGTGGTGGTAAAGGGGACAAAAATATTGTGAAGCACCAAATTTTTTCACACCCCTTTCCTGGTGCACCCTTTTAAGGAGTGCACTTAGAGAGACTAAAACTCAATGGGTTCTTACAAGAGAGAAAACATAAGTGATTGATAAATTTAAAATAATATTGTGTGTATACATATTCCCCATAGAATCTCATCACATTTAATGTAGTTGTAATATGGGATGTTGTTTTAGGAAAATAACATAGACATAAACAACACTAAGTTGAATAAGTTATAATATAAAGCAATAAGATAAATGAAAGTAAATTAAAAAATACATAACTTTACTTACCTTAGTGTTGTAGAGTATAAATGATGTGAGAGAAATGAATAGGCATTTAATGTGGGGAGCATGTGTCAAACCTACAAAATAAGATAAAATTCAATTTTTTTTGCAAAAATACGTGTGGTATGTAGAAAAATTCTATGCAATGTTAGGATTTTAGAACATCTTTTGGTTTAAAAAAGAATTAGTAGAAACATAGTTAAAATAAAAATTTAAAATTTGGTGGAAAATAATTGATAATTATAGATTTTTTAATTGTAAATATAAATAGGGTTAAAAACTATTCATTTGCAATTTTGCTATTCTAAGAAAATAGAGCTCTGAGAGACCTAGACTAGCATAGAGAGCAATGATGGTGAGGAGACAATAAGTGCCAGCTAGGGGATGTTTAGTGAGAATAAATAGTGTAGCTTACATAAGTAATGCATTAAATTCAAATTTTTGTTAATTTTTATTTAAAATTAAGTTTTTTTTGAAAAATTAGACGTTAATTAAAAACTATGTAGTGAAAGTTTTCTTAAGAAAATTTTAGGTAGAGTAGGAATTATGTGGTTAAATGGGTATCAAGTAGTAGGTTACATAAATTCCAAATGACAAATAAATGAAAAAAATGTTATGTATTTATATTGGGGTTGACCATGTCAACTTAGTTCAAAATTTTAACAACATAGTTTTAAGGCTGACTGGGTAAAAAATGGCTAACATAGTTATTTAGGATGTGGCTAACTACATAAATTAGAACCAACCTTGTTGGGTGATAGGGCTGAATTTGTAGGAAGTGGCTGACATAGTTAGATGATAGGGATGACTTCATATGAAGTGGATGAATGAGATAGGTGATAGGGTTGACTTTATATAAAGTGGATAACTACATAATAAAGGGGTGAGAAAATAACAAAAATAGGTTGATGAAGTACTTAGTTATGAAATTGAAAAATTTTAGAATGTATTTTCATGATTTTTATATTAATGTCTAATACATTCTATGTTGTTTGAAAATTTATAGAGGCGATGGAGATTATGGCATTTGGTGGATGCAACATGGTTTTTATATTTCTTAGAGACACTATCACATGATGGCCATGCATGGTTAGACTCTTTAGGATTTAGAGGTTTAATGGAGATGTATAGGATCCCCTTGAGTGTTGAATTAGTCATCATGTTCCTCAAAGTATGGGAATGCCTAACCAACACTTGATGATGGGAGGTAAATGGGGATACAATATAGGTGGTGATCACATTAGATGAAATCCATGATCT
Source organism: Torreya grandis (assembly GCA_037957365.1). Lineage (NCBI taxonomy): Eukaryota > Viridiplantae > Streptophyta > Pinopsida > Cupressales > Taxaceae > Torreya > Torreya grandis. Next base: position 1,036,755 of record JARHVA010005648.1, read on the forward strand.
ACTTGGATTGCCCATAATAGGAATTCTTATGATCTATAATGACCCCAAATTTTAAGGCCAAGGGGTGATCTTTAGCCCTATGGGCAACTAGATCAGAGATATATTTTACTCAATTATGTGTACATTTATTTTATGTGTATATATTGACCATTATAGATATCCACTAGGCTATTATAGGTCTTGTGACTATGTGTTCCTTATCATAAGTTGAATGGTAAGTTGTCTTTATATATGGTTGCCTTATGTCAATATATTTTAGAGTAGGGCATAATTTATGACCTGAGGTCAATTATTTAGGGGTAGCTAGTACATGATATGTATTGTATGTCATCCTAATGGAGAAATATTATGGGACCTATTATTTTACTTGGTAGTTGGATATATGAGAGGTTCCCCATGTATCGACTAGCTGAGTTTCCCTATGATATGGATGATAGTCTACCTCATGTAGTTAGGTGGAAGCAGGATAATGTGATACATGTTATGCCACATACCCTACCATTATAGACAGTTACCTATGGTGAGATTATATGGTATCCATAAATAGATATCACATGTAATTGTCCATATTGGGCTATTGTTGCTATTAGATTAGATCACATTTGTATTACTGGTCATTATACATAGTGTGTAGAGCCATACCATATTCTTTATGTTCCTAGTTATCTAGGCTTGCCACATCTATAGTCTCATAGAGTAAAGTATTATTATTGAGAAAAACATGTTATGGAACTTAGGGGTAGAGGTGGTGTAAGAATACTAGTGGAAATACCGATGATTCGACTAGGTTGCACAAGACCTTGGACTATCATCTTTGACAATAGAGGGTAGCTAGGCCCGAGGTTAAGTGACTATGGAAGATGTAGAGATGGTTATGGAGGGAGAAGATGTGGGTGTGGTTACTCTAGAGCCACAATATGGATTATAGTTATTTCCATGAGAATTGAGGAGATATAGATGCCATCAAGAGGTGGTGGAGACATAGGAAAGAGTAGTTGCACATGGATATCCCATGACATATGCCACATAGAGTTGGTTTAAAGAGAGATAAATTTGAAGAGGATGATAATGTGCATGAATTATATCTCTAGGTGTTTTAGTTTCTTAGATCTAGGCTATATTTGAGGTGTTTTGCAGTCATGCTGATAGGGAAACTATTATTAGTGATACTATTATTAGTAGGTAATGGTTTGTATTTTGTGTATTTCATAGATTATTAATTGCATAGTTCTATATATACTTTATGTATATATATGCCTAGATATTTTGATATATATGTGTGTGTGTGTGTGTGTGTGTGTGTGTGTGTGAGAGAGAGAGAGAGAGAGAGAGAGAGAGAGAGAGAGAGAGAGAGAGAGAGAGAGAGAGAGAGAGAGAGAGAGAGAGAGAGAGAGAGAGAGAGAGAGAGAGAGAGAGAGAGAGAGAGAGAGAGAGAGAGAGATCTAATGTACATTTGGTTTTAATTTTGAAGATACTAATGAGAAGGAGTTTAGATGGGGTGTAGTAGTTTGGTATGCACACTATTATATTTTAGATGGTGCATTATTACATAATGATACTAACACCATGTTGGATCCTACTCTACAATCTATTTTAACTTAGGATAGTTGTTTTTGATTGGTTAGGGAGGTAGTTCAAGAGTTATAAACATTAGGATATGGTTTACAACTACCCCTTAAAGTTGTATATAGAGAGGCATGATCCTGACATGCATTGGTCTAGGATTGAGCTACTCATATAGCCACTATGATAGATTTGGGACGTGTGCAAGCTTAGGTGGATAATCTATATGGATAGAATGATGGTCATAGATCCCATACAACCTTATTATAGTGGAATATTTAGAGGGGCAATCATAGGAATCTATGGGTAGTGTGGTTCATCCACCAGATAGACATGATGGAGCACATCCTTAGAGTGTTTGATATTCTTTTACTTTTTATTATGTTGTACCAAAATATTAATGTGTATGTATATGCATATTTATTGGTTGATGATATGTATTTTTATAATGGATGCATGTATTTTATTCTAGCACATATGTTTTTATTTTGATATATATGCTATGGTAAATGTATGATTTATGATTTCATTTCTTGTATTATGTGAGACACATGCATGATTAAAAATAAAAGCATAGAATTTGGAAAAGTATATAAATAATCATAAAATGTAATAAACAGTGAATCAAGATGGTAAATGTGTAAAATAAAAACATGAATAAAAATAATAAATACAAATGGTAAAATGAAGTAAAAATAGAAAATGTTTAAAAGGTATATATGAATAGAAATCACACCAAATCAAAATAAGATAAATTATACTAAATGAAGATGGGAAGTATGAAATATTTGTAATAAAATGGAAATATGTTATATCAAATATTTGAAAATTATGAAAAACAAACTAACAATCAAATTTCTATACTTATTTATGTGACTAATGTCATGGAATTTTTAAGGAGTATTTTGTGAGGAAAGCCTAGTCCTATTCATGGTCTTATAGTGCAACTCAAAAAGGGTACACAACTTACATGAATAATAATATGATATGTGATTATAGGGAGTAAGGATAATTTTTTTAGGAATGTGTGGTCCTATCCAAGGTCTTATATTGCAACTTACAAATGCAAAAAATCTAGGAGTATGATCATTTAACAAAGCATATTCATCAAGGAGGAATATTGGGATTGTTGTAGTAAATGAAAGGAGTGGAATAAGCATTACATAGTCATTTTATAATGAAACCTTAGTAGACTTGAGGTGTACTAAGAATATAAGAATGTACTAATAATTTATTGACCCTCAAATGTAAAATATATTTATTCACAATAGACAAAAAACTTTATGGGAAAATAAGTTCAGTACTGAGATCAAGTCATGAAGGTTATATATATAATAAAAGTAAAATAGACCTACCTTCCCACAATGTGTTCCCAATTCCTCGAGACTCATTATAGAGCCATTAGTCTATTGTGAAGATTGGGTACATGCATGATAAAGAGGTATCACTTTAGATAATTTTGAATTCTAATGTCCAATATACTAACCTACCACACCCTAATGGACCTTAGCTCTATTATCAGGCCAACTATGAAGTTTGAGCTTTAATTAAGAATAAGAGATATGCTATGAATCACATATTTTATTGTGATTGTGAATTTTTTATTTTTTTTCATTGCATTTTAATTAAAATTATTTAGATTTTAACTTTTTATGGCTTTTCTAGATAACCAAACATGAATGATAAGAGTGTCATACACAAATGAGATTTAGGTTTTGGTTATAGGAAACAAGATATCTAGAGATATGATTGAATAAACAATTTAGGCTTTCCTATAAGCTAGTATGTGATCTCAAATATCAACTCTATGTGTGTTTAATATGAGAAAAGAAATGAAAAAAGTAGATGGATATCAAAATATATTTGTTTGTATATAATGATACAATTAGAATTATGCTTGTTAATTGATCATATGGTAAAGATAGGATATTATGGAGAAGTGGGTTTGATATCCAAGCCACAATAACAATTATCTTTGGAATCTATAAAAATAGTAAGCTATTGTCATAACATAATCCATGAACATGATCAAAATGGATCAACGGAGAGTATAAGAGTTGTGTGTGTGTGTGTGTGTGTGTGTGTGTGTGTGTGTGTGTGTGTGTGTGTGTGTGTGTGTGTGTGTGTTCCATCTTGGACCTATGAACATCAGAGGAAAAACTAATATTAGGTATAATAACAAGAGAAAGAAATACATGAATAACACTAAGAGACTATTGTAAATAATAGTGATATCTAAGTACCTCTACATTTTTAGCTTGAATAAATTTAGATAAAAATGTGTCATCTAAAAAATATCCATCATCAAAATGAGGTGCATATAAGTCAATAGTAAATGTGTCAACTATTTTATCAGCCAAAGAAGAATGATGAATAAAATGTTTAGTTTTGGTTAGAGTAATGGTTATTTCATTTGAGGGTTTTTTACGGGATTAAAGTTATATAGAAAGAAGTAATTGAGAAATTATGTTAGGAGAGAGATAAAAAGTTTTTATATTTAAAATTATCTCATCTAGTTCATCATCTTATGAGTCTAAAAGGTTAGGTGGAATGTTTCTTATTAATTCAGGATGACCATTATAACCTTTAGTAGAGTTGATGAGATAATTAAAAGGTTTTGATTCTCAAAATGGAATTTTGGGTAAGGATTTAATGGTATGTATTTTAAAAACACCTCATTCTTAGAATTGTTAAAAATTCCAAGGATTCATATCTCCTTGAATCTTATATATAACAGCATTATAGAGAAATTTAACACATTGGCATGTAGCTGAGGCAACTGCTCTCATGAAATGTGTCCAAGGTCAATCGAGTAAGATATTATGGGACAGTGTAAATTTAAATATCATGAATTTCAAATGAATAGTGATGGAATAATGGTAATAGGAAGACAAACACACCCTAAATGATGCATTTATCTTCTATCATATCCTTGACATGTACATTGTGTATATTTAAGATTACATTCATAATATCCACGTGTTTTAATAAAATAAAGAGAAGAAACACAAGTGCATAATCCTTCATCAATTAGAGCATGTTTGACTTGGATGTCTCCTATCTATATGATAATGAATAAAGGGGGTTCATCCACAAAAAGTAATATCATATCAAGAATCATAAAAGACATAGGAAATCTAGGTGAAAGAGAAGTGTTTACCTTTTCATCAACATGGATGGAAATTTCTTCACATTATTGGATAATGATATCTTCAAATCCTGATAAAGTGGCTTTTGTCTCCACAAGTGGAGATGAGGGATGTTCATTTAGAATATTAATTACATTAGTCAATTATGATGATGATGAGAAGTTATCACAATTTATATAAAGGAATTTGGGATGGAAGATGGGAAAGTTACACTATGGGATTTCATTGATCATAACAAGTTAGATAATTATTGGATAAAGGTGAATAATATTGTAATAAATCCATTGAAGGAGGAGAGGACATGCATTGAAATTTGTGTTGATAAAGAATATTTGGTTTACATTTGGTTGAAGTGGGTTGATATATCTTAGGTGATGTGGTTATTTATTTATGTGTTCCTTGTGTTTGAATGGAAGAAATATGAGGTGCATTTTGAGAGATATATACTTTAGGTATCTTATTTAGAGTATAAATTATATAAACTATATGATAGGTATGGTCAATTTTCATTTTTGGAGGTGATACTTGTGTGTTTGTTGGCTCCACATACTCCAATTCTATGAGATGTGATGGCTAAAAGTATTGAAAAATTCATAGCTTTGGAAAATTATGATGGTTAGGGGTTGGATATTGATCAATATAAGAAACTAATCTCCTCGTATTATTCATGTTGACCATATTCTCATCATTGATGTTAGGATCTATAGTGATTTCAATGTTTTTGGTAGTAGGGGAAGGTGATTAATGTTATCTTGATGGTTAGGAAGAGGATATTTATAGAGAGATAAATGAGCATTGGCTTGATTTAAAGTTTCAATTTTAGATTTGGTTTAAATATATTTAAGTGTTATTTCATAAGCCTATTGACATTCATGTATAAGAGATTCATTGTCAAAGTTGGGTCTAAGAAGATAGTCTATAACAGTATTTTGAAATTGGAGATAAGTTTTATGAGAATGATCCCAACTTGCATGAAACCAAAAAAAATTTGAGGGATCATATAATTATTTCATAGGATCACTATCTCATGGTGAAGGTCATGGAAGAAACTTTTGAATTTTTTCTAAGGAAATAGGTTTATGTCCATCTGTATTACATCCTTGAGAAAATGTGGAATTAGGATGAGAATTATTATTTGATGGAAGTGGAGGAACATGCTACATTTTAGTGTTTGGAGCAATGGTTTCGATCATTTTATGTAATCATAAGTATATATAACACCATCATTTTTTATATGTCATTTTTTACCTTTTACAAGTATGAAAGTTACCATTAGAGGGTGGGAAGGTTTAAATTGATGTATAAGGAAATCTTGATGTTTATCTTGGTCAAGGGCCTCTTCTAATTTTTTGGGCAAAGATTCCTAACACGATATTATAATTTAGGATGAAGAGCATTAGTGAATAAGAGGAAAATGTTCTCATCCTCCATATTATGATAAGCTTTATTAGACAAGGCTTTGCATCATTTAATGAAAACCTATGACATCTCAAATTCTAATTTTTACAGTTGATAAAATGGGATAATTTATTTTTAGGAAGATCACTAGTTTTAAATTCTTGAACCAATGCATTGATCAAGTACTCTAAACTAGTGATGGATTAGGTTTAAATCTGATTATACCAATCTAAAATATCTCTTTAGAGATTTTTAGCTAAGGGGTTACTTGAAGTGAATGTATTAAGTTTAACCTAATATTTATATAGATTTCCAAAAAATTTAAAGTGAAATGTAGGATCCATAGATATATTATAAATGATAGTGGGAATGATACCCCCTATGTCAATGTTTACAATTTGAGGCACAATAAGTTCATTTTGTAAGTGTTTAATAGTTTTGTTAATAAGTGGGGGTTGTGTTATGAGGTTACCAAGTTGATCCCTATAGGGTGGTTGGGGGAATTAGGATTTTTCACTCCCCATTGAGTATGTTGAGGTTGATTTTGGAGATGTAATAAGTGGTTTTTCATCTACATCATTTGGTTTAAATAATTAGTTTGAAAAGTAGCCATTTGGTTGAGATATTTTAATAATAGTTTATTAGTTTGAACCTATTTTGACTAGCAGAAGGAATGTTGGATGCATTATTATGTTGTTAGGTGTTAATAATTTTGGATGCACTAGTAGAATGAGATGTAGTAGTGTCATGAGAAGCAATAGTAACATAAGAACTACTATATACATTATGAGTTGAATGAAATTGGGTATTAGTTTGGATTTTTTGAATAGGCCCACTAAAATATATACCAATGACGTTGGTAGAAATACTAGAGGTGAAAGAAGACATGTAAGATGATGTCATAGTGTTATAAGGAGATATAATAGAGGGTAAAGGTGTAAAATAACCCATTAATTTACTTTACACAAATCCTATGGAAAATATAGGTGAAGGTGAATGGGGTTATCCAAAATGAGGTATGATCATGATTTTTTAAATGACTATAAGATCCTTACCTTTATGTTGAGGACTTTATTTAATGAAAATAATCATCGTAGTAGTATATTCAAGGTAATTTTCATCTTCTACCATTTTCATAAATAAATGATTATGTGTCATAGAATAGGGAGGAGTTCCATGGTTGGTGGTTGTAGTGTTAACATGGATGTTACATTGATCTATGTTAGTTATCACAAAATGTGTTTTAGTATGTTTTTTAGGATTAGTGAGATTCATAATATTGGTTTGATTTTATTCTTTGGAATAATCAAACAAATTTTACATGATAAATTCAAGAAATAAAACACTTACTAGAAATGAAGACAATCTATTACTACACTAGGTCGAATAGGTTGACTGTGTTCTATAAATAAATACATAAAACAACTTGTAAGAGACTAAGTTGAATGGGTCAACTATGATTTGAGAGAGAATAAACAAAAAGGTCTGTAGGAATTGAGTCAAATAGGTTGACTATGTTCTGTAAAAGGATAAATAGAACAACCTTTAAGAGACTAAATAGAGTGGATTGATTGTGTTCTTTAGGTAGGAAAATTCTGAAATGTTATAAATATGGATGATTGAGTGTTATTTTACAAATAAGTTAATTGAACACACATGATATTAATTTTATTGGGTCAATTTAATTATAACACACAACATAAAACTTATACCAACGTTGGCTAATACAAGTTTTAAAATACAAAATATAATTTACAAATGGAAAGAAATAATACTGAAATGTAAATGTTAATCTAGTAAGAGAATGTTCCTAATGTATTTTAAATTATGACTTAAATTTGTGATAGGGAGTTTGGATTTTCAAGGGGCATAATAAAAATTATTCTAAATCTAGTTTCAAGTTTGTTATGGATGAAAGGGATATAAAATGTACATGGTACAAGTCTTCGTATTGGGGCCTACGCCCTCACTTCATAATCCCACAATGATAAGGGTGTCAGGTGTTTTAACAATATACCATCAACCAATTTTTTATACTCAGTCAGAACATTGAGTTGGATTCCCCCTTGGTAATAAAATCCAAGTAGGTAGACCTATGTATAATTTTTTAATTGCTTATTTTATATTTTCATGATTTGGTAATGTGTGAGGGAAGAATGTGGAAAAATTAATAAATTAACCTTCCTAGTTATATTATATGCATTACTTAAGTAATCAATAAAATAAATGCAAAAATAAAAGTAAAGTAAATTAATTATTATCAATGTAGGTTAATTTCCTTTTATAAAATGAAGTCAATGGGGTCGACTAAGTTATGTAAATGAATAGGACAAGGTTGATCAGATCAACACAATTTATTCAAAGATAGGCCAACAAAAATGTCATCGATCAAGTCAACATAGTGTCTAGGCACAAAACAAATATAAAACTAAGTTGATCAGGTTTTTATTGTAAGGATATAATTTTTATAAAACTAAAAAGATGGGAAATATAGTGCAAAAAATTTATTTTTTTAAAAAAGAGTAGGAAAATAAGTATGAAAATTTGAGAAAAGGAAATAACAATGCTAGTTATAATGAAATTGATAATTAAGATGAAGTTGATTGGATCAATCTAGTAATATTTTAAAGATGTTAAATTGTTGAATTTAATATGTGTTATGTAGATGAGGTTTTGAACCTAAAAATAGATCCAAATAGAGTCAATGAGGTTGATAGATTTAAAATATCTACACATAAAGTATTAAATTGGGTTGATGAGATTGATCCATTTATCCATAGAAGAAGATGGCATACACATGAAGTTGAACTAAGTTGATTAGATTGAGATAATATTAAAACCTATATACATAATGTTAGATTGAGTTGAAAAAATTGATCCAGTAGTTTGAAAATGAAAATTAAAAATATGCAAGGGTTAGTTCATATTAGGTTCATCATAATGTATTCAAGAAGAATTGAAGTTGATAAATAAATCAATCCTAACTTAGAGAAGATAAATCAACTAGCTATACCACTTTTAAATACTTATATTTTATAGACCATGACAAATATGGATCCACCAAACCTACCTAAGGTATCTCTTATCACATTATATTACTATAGAGAGTTGTAAAGCCTCTAGTCAAGCAACACCACACAATAATCCTAGTTGGGTCTATAATGTAATAATACATAAATCTAATCTAGTGCTCAATAAAGCTTGTGGCACAAATGGGGGATAAACATAAACAATAAAAATGTAAAATAGAACTCCATTAAATTCAATATAGAGGTAATATTAAGAAAGGAGAGACAATATATTCATTAACCATTACTTATGCAAATCTACCTACCAAATAGAGAAGTAACAATTAAGAATACTTACCTTGAAGATGAACCCATTGAATCTCAACATCTGCCCTGACCAATGGTGTTTTTCAAGAAGTTGTTGTGTATTATTGAAGCAAATAAGGATGGGAAATGGGCTATAGTTTGGTCAAGGACCTCCTAGTGAATCTCAAGCTTTCACAAGATAAAATTTTTGCTCATAGTATGAAATCCTAACTAATAACTCCTCAAGTAGAATGATGGAAATGTAGACTATAAATAATCAAAAATTAATTATTCTCTCTTTTGGAAATGAAGTGAAAGGGGGTATATATATCTCTAAATTTACCCTAAGCCCTCCCAAAATTTTAGATGATTTAGTTAGCCCTATCAACCTTGTTAGGTGGGAAATAGAGCCATTAAGCCTTGAAATAAGTCAACTTAGGCCAAATTAGTCCCGTAACATGAAGTAATCATAGAATGAGGTCATCCCAATTGCATTCATTTGGTAGATGGTAAAAAGGGGTTTTGTTTAGGTAGGGGCTATTTGAGGTAGTGAGTTGTTTAGAGAAGAGTTTGAACAAGGTGTCAAAGCTTAGGGAAATGTATATGAGGGACTTGTATTGGTTTTTGGTAGTGGTAAATGGGAAAACCATATTAAGAAGCACCAAAGGTCTTCCCATTCCTTTTATGGTGACCTCTTTAAGGCATTCACTTAGAGAGATTGAGACTTGATAGGATCTTGTAAGAGAGAAAACATTAGTAATGAATAAAGTTTAAAAATATTGTGTGTATATAGAGTGAGTTTGATTAGTAACTCTAGGATTATAATTCTTTCCCTTATTTAGGACTTTTACTTGCTCAGAGTTAGATTCAACATTATGTACCAAAGTATTGAATTATATTGTTTGGTTAGTGTGCTTATTGTGGTGATGTGTGTTATTAGAATTAGTCGCATTATCTCTAGGTGATTTATATTCTTGAATTAACTTAATGTATTTTTATACATGATTTGAGAAAATATCAAGACCTAATTATTATTCTAATGTTAAGGCCTCATAAAAAATGAATGATAAATAATTCATAACTACTATAAATTATCTTTTATTTTACTGTATAGATAATACCTTGAAAAAATATGCATGTATTTCTTAATCTTTGGGTTGTTAAATTAATTGACACATATAATTTTTAAATCATAAGAGGTAACCACAAACTTGATCATTTTAACCTTTGTATAAAGAGGGTATTTTTTTATAAGTAATCCTATGTACCTTAGTTTGAATATGTTGAATTAAAAAAGCTTATTCTATCTCAATCAGATAAGGATCCACTAAGAAGGGATTTAAACCAAGCAAGTGCACATCACTTTAGGGTTTTAGGGAATATTTGTAAATGATTACCATTATATCCACTTGTGGACTCATAAAAGGATTTAAGGTGTAAGGGTCACCATTTATATCAAATATGGAAAGTGTATGTGTTTGTAAGTTGAGAGGTAAATGTTAATATAATATTATAACACCCATAATGTATAACTACCACCCTTAGTTTATCTTAGAATGTCATTTACATTTATTGATTTGTCAAATCCTTTGTGCTCATATTTGTGTGTGATGTCCCTATTTGACTATCTTGACTAGGTGATTCGAACATATCCTATTGATTATTAATATAATCCTAGTGCATCTATAATTCTTTTATTCTTGAACTAAGTCAATAATGTATCTAGATTGATCTTGTATGTCTTCGATCTATTAGTCTTGGATATTGACCTTGCCTTTAATGATTTTTTTTAATTGATAAATATACATTTAACCTTGCCTTTCTGATGCTATTTAAATCCTTATAATGAGGAAGAAACATTACATATTATAAATATATCTATTTTTATCCTTTTTGTTTTGATGGTTTACCTAAAACTACCTTGTGTGTAATACATCTATTTGCTTTAAGGATGGGTCGATCATGTTAATTTATATTTTTGGATAATAGCTATGTATTCAACACTACATTTCACAAGTTTTTTTTATTTATAATATAATAAACATTTAAAATCATTTTTATAAAGCATTGAAAACATGTTGAAAAATTAAGGCTTTGTCAAGAATTTATTAGATTTGTTGAGATATTGAATTCTTTGGTGATGCATTGAAGGTAAAGAGTTGGTTTTCAAACAAAAATATTTTAAGTATTTAAATCCCTCACCTATAAAAAATAATTCCACCCATACTACACCCACCTTGGAGAAAAATGCATTAAAGGGGAAAAAATTTGATAGATGAGGTTTTTTTCCTATTATAACATTTTGATCTTAAAAGATAAAGATTCCAAAAGAGGAAAGAGTTATGGTATGTTGGGAATAACATTAGGAGGGAAGAATATATTTTTAAGGAGAGACAATTTTTCAAAGGAGAATGTTGTGTAAAAAGGATCATATCAATATTCTTATTGGGAATGTTATTGGAATTAACTTGTAATTTCATTCTCATTTTCATTCATGACGTCATAACATAAGTAATTTGTGCTTTATATACCGTCAAAGTGGAAATGATCTTAATCATTGTCTGAAATTCTATTTTATTCTCAAATTTTAATAGTTTGTAACTATATTAAACTAATAGTTATTTTTCATTTCTTATTAGTCCCAAATGGAACTATAACATTTGATTTGATTTACCTACAAATTATTTTGGGGGATGATGGCCAAAAATATGTCCTCATTCTATGTGCAAAAAATATGCATGAATTATTTTTTGGGGAGGGGTGTAAGGTGCAAGGCCTTTAACGGGCTGATTAAAAAAAATTATTTATTACACTGTGATTGGATGAAACATTTTGGATATTATTAGTGCCATCCATTTTTTTGGGGAAAGTATGTAATATAGATGGCAACATAGGTTATTATGAGTTGAATTTAGGTATTTAATGCCATGTATATTTGGGGGTGAGTTAAATGTAGCTATCAAGTTTGGCTGGTGGTAGCATTGGAAAATAGGGTTTGTGATTTTGCTAAAGTTAGTAGAAGAGTACTTGGAATTGAATGTTGGTTTCACATGATGCTTGATTTAGATGGAGGTAATTAGATACATTCATTTTAGATTCATTTTTTAAGGGCATTTAGAGGAGAGGCTATTGGAGCTTTGTAGTTCATGGATTCTTCTACTATATTTTTTTGCATTATGGGTGAATCATTGGAAAATAAGTTAGGGTTTTCCATAGGAATTGGATTTGTATCCATGATGTGATTTTATTTTTATTTGTCTTGTATTTTATATGTCAGTAGTGTTTTTAGGTTTTATATGATCCTAGATTAGGTTTATTATTTTTTTGGGTAATAATTTTAGTGTGGGGATATATATTAGGTCTATTATTTTGTTGGGTAATAATTTTAGCATGGGGGATCTATTATTTTTTATTTCAGGGTTCTTGTTCAATCAAGGGTTTAAGTTTTTGGCTAGAGTGGAGTAGGCTTTTTAAGATTTGAGGAAATTAGTTTTGTTGATTTTAATTTTGTTGCTTTTGGGTATGTAAGGAGGAGACTATCAGGCCATGGTTATGTCATTGTATTGGGTTCATATCCGTGACCTAATTTTCTTTCTATTTGTCTTATTTAAAATTAAGTTGTTTTTTAATTTTTAATTCATGTTTTATATGTAATTTTTATTTGTCTTTTGATTTTTATCTCAGTAGTGTTGTTAGGTTTTATATGATTGTAGATTATGTCTATTCTTTTGTTGGGTAATAATTTTAGCATGGGCATTTATTTTTTGTTTTTGTTTTAGGTTTATTATTCAATTAAAGGTTTATTTTTTTCTTGGTGTGGAGTGGGATATTTAGGGTTTGAGGCAATTAGTGTCATTGATTTTAATTTTGTTGTTTCTGGGTATGTAGGGAGGAGACTATCAGGCCATGGTTTTGTCATTGTATTAGGTTTATATCTGTGACTTGGTTTTATTTCTATCTAGATTATGTTTAATATATGGGTTTCTACAAGAATTAGATTGGTATCTATGATGCGATTTTATTTTTATTTGGCTTGTGTGTTATATCTACATAGTGTTATTAGGTTTTGTATGCTCATAAATTAGGTATGTTCTTTTGTTGGGCAATAATTTTAGTGTAGGGATTTTCTTTTTTTGTTTTAGGGTGTTGTAGACTAGGCAAGATCTTTTACTGAGTAAGAATTTTACTATGTGGATTTTTTTTTGCAAAGATATATTAAACCCTCACTAAATATAGCTAAGTGTATATATTCACAATAATTGATCTCATATTTGTGAGCTAGTTTTCCTTTTATTTGGCTTATGTGTAATATCAGGTTAGTATTGGTAGGTTTTGTATGCTTGTGGTCTAGGTTTATTTTTTACTAGATAATAATTTTAACATGGGAATTTGTTTTTTATACAAACGTAAGCCAAATAAATAAATTAGTGACAAAGGTTTTTTATTTAGGTTATTTATGATTGGAGGAAGTTTTTTTGTGAGTGAAGGCTTGAAAAAGGTCCTATAGTTTTTGTAGTAATTAGGTCTTTTTCTATTTGGGTCACATCAAAGATATGAATAGAAATCCTTTTATTAATTTTAGTAATGATTTTAAAGTGTATGTTACTACAAGTAGATAATATATTTGATAAAAATATAAACATTTTTCTTGGCAATGTTTATATCATGATATTAGATATATTCAAAAATTTGTTAGCTTTGTGTATGATTTTAGTGAATTTGCCTATTATGTTGTTTATATTTTGTTATTTATTACATGAATATATTAAACTATTTTTTTTATGAAACATATTATGAAGTATCTTTTTTTAAAATATTTAGATTTTGAGGCAATAGGTTTCATCTATTTGAATTTCATTATTTGTGGATTTGGATAGAGGAGATTATTAGTGCCTATTTTATTACTGTATCAAGTTCATATCCATGGCTTGCTTTTGTTTCTATATTTTTAAATAAGGTAAGTAATAACAAGGATTTGGACATTGATTTTAATTTATTTATTTTTGGGAGTGATTCAAAATTGCTAGTTGCTTGTGCATAATAATTCCAATTGAAATCAAAACAAATCAAATCTCTATGTATACATATATATGTTTACATACATATATATACATATAAATATTATATTACCAATATCTCTATAAAAAAATAAAGGTAGATGGTCAAATTTTTATGCAGTAAAGGACAAGACCAAATCTACAAGCATATAATATTCAATAATGTCACCCAGATATTAAATATAATATAGGTAGAAATAAAATCATTCAATAATGTCACCCAGATATTAAATATAATATAGGTAGAAATAAAATCAATTTGAGGATATAAAATTGGTGTAGTAATAGATCCATGCTCTAATAGTCTCATCTTTACATAGCCATAAATGATGGAAAAAAATCAATGATAGTAATTATCTCAAATCCTAAATAGCTTTTTTCATTATAGCCAAAAAAATTAAATCATTCACTGAACAAAATCCATAAAATCCTAAGCAAAAAAATAAAAATGAGTGTTGTTAATTATCTAAATCTTGATCTTGTTTTTCCATCTCACCTTCAACCAAGTTTGATGGCCTACATTCAACTCACCCTCAAAACTAGACAACATAAAATCTCAGCATTTAACTTGCCAACACAACCACATAGCTTACAATTCCATGCCCTAAAAAATGCATTGAGTACATGTCTCGAATAAATAAAAAATGATAATAATGTCCCAAATATTTCCTCAAATGATAGTGCAATAACTAATATTTTTTAATTTACCTTTTAAAGGCATTGTATCTTGCACATATATCAAACTAGAGTTTTATAAAATTTTCTAGTAAACTGTAAAATATATTATGTCTGAACTGAATAAATTTTATGCTAGTTTTTATAATGGTCACTTTTTCAATGCCATAGAATTTAGAAGCTTGTACGATGTTTGAAACATAGTATTTTTGACATGAAATAGTACTTTATAATGAATTTTACTAATGATTTAACTTGTGTTATTATACTTTATAAATAAGACATGTTACTTTAGTTTATATAAACATAAAACAAATTGTCAGTTTTTAGATTGTGATAGACATAACATTCACAAAACTAGATGTTTAATCTACACATTTTTGTATTACTAAATAGTTGTAATATCCCCAACTCAGTCCTTGTGGAAAATTACCAATAACCAACAAATCACAACCCTTGAAATTAAATCACTAAATAAAAGACAAATTCAAGGATATTGTGGTTAGATTTGAATCATACAAAACCCTTTCAATAGAGATTCAAAAAAAAATCTATTTTTTAGACTTTATGGGGTTGAGTGAGTCATAGAATGGAAAAAGGCACTATGAGGAAGGTGAGTTCTTGAATCATCATTATGACAGTTTTGAATATGAAGAGAAATCATATTTATAAGAGGTTTCTAAGGGGAATTTAGTTTCCATGTGTCGGGAGTTAGCAAAGTCAATGATGATGATGCTTCTTTTTCAAGTATTGCCCTTGCTTAAACAAGATGATAAGAAAAATATTAAATCAGATTGGAGTCCTGTTACATTGTGAAAAAAATTTGAATCAAATGAGAAGGATTACATATTTTATAGATAGGATATTGAAGTTACACCCATGTATTTTCCATAAGACTTTACACTAATTAATAAGACACACTATAATGGAGTTGACAAAATGCCAAACTTGATAAATGATGTGAATTGTATAACCATTAATCAAGATTTTTCATCATCAATAACCTTCAACCCACATTTTATAATGAATTTTGGATAATAAAATGGAAACAATATCTAGGGTGCTTCCAATAATGAATCTCTTTTGGCTAACAATGGCAACATTTCTTGGTTGCATGACCATCCTATGGAAAGAAACTGTTCATTGTTTGACAACATTCCAAGGCATTTGATAGAATTTATTTCTCTAAGGAAAAAAAAATGATTATGACATAAAAAGCTTCAATGAAGATGGATTGGAAATTAAAAACAACATAACAATGTTACGGGACCTACCAAATTTATATAAACAAAGTTTTTTTAAAATTCAAGAAGATAATATTTTGGAACAATTTGATATTACTAGTTCTATGGCAATGTCTGGAGACTCTCAAACTATCCCTTATTTGGAAGATGTTTCTATCATGCCAGAGAAATCATATGTAAGTATGATGGAAAGCCATTCGCAAACAAAAGTAAAAGTAACTTTGGACTCAAAGGGCACAAACATTAGGGGAAATTTGGATATAAAATGGGCCTTGTAAGAAATTAATTTATCTTTTATTTTACAAATAAATTAAATCTAAATAATAATAAATTACTTAACTACATGAGTTAAGTGGGGTCAGAATAAGCTATTAAAAGATTTTTTCACAATACTTTTAATATTTTTTTAGAATCTCTCAAAAATCAAACATAATCTTAAACAATTTTATCTTTATTTAATTCATATTTTATCAATATAATTTATATTTATCAATAAATATAATCCAACTACATTATTTTTTATTACATCAATATATAATACTTTCTGTTAAAAAATAAAATACTTTCTATTAAAAAAAAATAGAACGATACCTTTTATAAAGAATTTTTTTGTTTACTTAAAAAACCACATTAATTTCTATTAAAATAGTCTAACACTTTTATAAAACAAAAAAACACAATACTTTAAAATAATCTTTAAAAATATCATAGAATTTTTCTAAAAAAGAATGTTTTCCCATTCCTTTTATCAAAGATGAGCATTAGTTGGCAACAAAGCACATGTTCTATGACACATTTGTACCTTTTACCAAAAAAAAATAAAATAATTAAGAATATTTTTTGTATGGTTGATTATTTTCGTAACAAATATTACATAAATATTTAATATAATAAATTTAAATGACAAACTATTTATTATGTAAATAAAAAAAGAAAAAAATTGAAATAATGTGAATATTATTTATTATATTTGAAGAATAAATACATAACATGAGGTATATCATTTGAAAATAGAAATAAAATATTTCAATATATTTTATTTTATTTTTTATCAAATAAAAATATAAAAAAATAAAATTATATATATATATATATATATATATATATATATATATAATTTTATTTTTTTATATTTTTATTTGATAAAAAATAAAATAAAATATATTGAAATATTTTATTTCTATTTTCAAATATATATATATATATATATATATATATATATATATATATATATATATATATAATGTAAGGAAAATTTGATTAAATATTTATTATATGAATCAATAAAAATTTAAAAAAAAATTAAGTATTTTAGATCAATATAACATTATCATTATCTATGTATAATGATTTTTTTTAGCCATCTTTATAATATTACTTTAATGTGAATAATAGAATATATAATAAGTTTCGATAAAAATAAAGTGTAATATTTTATATAATATCCATCATTTAGCAATACCATTTTAAATCAAACAAATGTTTAGAATAATTATTAAATATTTTTTAACTTGAACTCCATTATATTAAATATGTTGAGTGTGGATTTTTAGGGCATCAATATTTCAAACAAATTTAACTAATATTATTTATCTACAATACTAATAATAATACTTATATTCTTATATTTTTGACATTTAATTCATAACAATTTTACAAACAACATCAATAATTGTTGATATTTTCTTAATATAACAAAAAAAAATTTATTTCAATAACATCTTAATTCTTTTCAATTTCCAATCCATTATATACAAACTCCTATATCTATATGAGACACTATCTCAATAACATCCTAATTCTCTTCATTTTTCAATCCATTTTATAAAAACTCTTATATCTAAATGAGACTCTAATATTAATAATTTAGTAGGTTTTGGTTGAATATTAATTAGTCTATATGTCAATAATTCATCTATAATATTGATAACTGCAACAAAAGAAGATGATGAAGACCCAACTTATAAATTATATTTTAACCCCTTGTTAACATTCATGTGTTATTCGTCAATAAATTTTTGTAATGATGGTTAATATGATTACCATGCTCTACCCCTATGTAGATATTCATATTTTAGTGGGATGTATAGTAATATGAATAATTAGAATAAGAATGTAGGCATCAATGATGATAATTATCTTAGCATCTCGAATAAACCAAATACCATTTTAGGTTGCAACTTGCAAAATTTAGTTAGAGGTTTTCTACTTTAACAAGTTGTATGTCCATTAAATAATGATCAATATTTTTAAAAAAAGAGCCCTAAATCCCATAATGGAAATGGAATTTTGGATGTATTGAATGATTTTTTTTAATAAAAATAACCGGTATTAAAAATGTCTCTTTTCTATGTCCATGGTTAGATAATTATGATATTATTGTGTGTTATTTCATTTCCCTTGACATTTAAGGTATTAATTTTACATTAGTAGGTGGATAAATACAAATAATTGTGAACATATATTTCTATAGAAGTGTGTGAAATTAAGTACATTTAGTAAGAAATCCACTTACTCTTTAATCATGTACAACCTTTATTGGGTTTCTTACACTTGTGATATGCCAACTATCACTCCTTTATAACCTTCAAGCACCATATGCCACTTGTAACTAATTTTCCATCCTATGTCCTTTCTAATATATAATCCAAAACATGTTTTATCTTAGAATCTATGGGGCATTGTATAGTCAACCTGCCTGTGTGTAAATAAACACAATAACAAATTAATTAGCATACCACTCATTCTTTAGTGGGGAAGTCTCATCCTTGAAAGCTAAAGCTAAATAGTGAAATTAAATAACCACATTTTTAATGCAAAGAGGTGTCTTATATTATCATATTTTTAAATTAAGTTATAAAAACTATTTGCTGTCTCTTTCAAGTCTATCGGTGATAAATCCAAAACATATAATCACTGAATAAGAGTATGTATTAATTAACCATGTGTATGTGTATATATGTATATTTCCACAAGGTTAAATGACAATCATAAGAGTTGAATGGGAAAATCCACACCTCTCTTTTGCATTTTCATATTAGAAAAGTTTACCTATAAATTTGGAAGAAGAATCGAAAAGAGGAGAATGAGGATCATGACCCAACTACAATGCCAATCTCCAATGAAATAACTCTCTATTTTATCTAAAATGTGGATTTGATTGGTCAAGAGTGCATGAGATAGAAGATTCCAATAAATGGTAAAATTCAACACAGTTTCTATACATCTCAAACACCATGCCAATCCAACCTCCATGGCTTAGTGTGTTGGCCACCACAAGGTTTATACTGTTTCCAAAAACTCATTCACAATTCCTTATGCCATAATAACATTTCACCATATATATGTTTACCCACGTTCCCTATTATTTCACCATCTCAATTATCTCAGATACATGCACAAATTACTTGACTACCTTCTTTGATCTAAGTATTTTTGGGTGCAAACACTGCCAGATTATCATTTATCTTCATATAAATCTCAAACATTAAATTAATTCATCCTCCAAATTAGATTTTTATTATTCAAATCAAATGGAAAACCTCTAAGATATCTCTAATCACTGTCTTCATTAATTCATGGTGTTTTTTTTATCTGTCACATCATGTGACTATAATGACATATGAAGACTTGTATAGCCTTCGTGCATGTTATCTAATATCTATCTTTACTTTATTGAAACCTCTATTCATATTTTAAACTCACATTTTGCCTTCACAAATTTTTTAAGCCTCTAAGCTTCTCCATAGTATTTGTCTCCACTCTTTTGACCACGTTCTGGGCACTCAAGCCATCTTCATGTATTCAATTTAAAATATTGGACTAAGATTCCCACAATTTACTCAAGATTGAATTATGGTTCACACATGCATTTACCAACATGCAAGATAATTCATAAACTATTTCTCTTCAGATCTTATTTATTTCTCTCAAAATGCACGCCAAGTATGCAAATATAGTTCATTCCCAACTAGAATAATGGGTCTGTGAATTTAATAAGATTCTAAAAGAAAATCCATGTGTTCTTTTTATCCAGACTTACCCACAAGAATGACATATATATAATTTGTCTCTAATTCACTAAATGCAAATATACAGAGTCTATAGCATGTGTAAATCATTTCAACATGCATATAGAAATATATCATTCACAAACAATTTACATTATAGAGGCACATATTCATAAACTTCAAAACAAGTTATTATTTATTGATTTCCTATCTTATAAAGTCTAAACCACCTCAATGGGCAAATCACAGAATGTCATTCCTCTCTTCGCTTCCACAATACTTCTACCTTCCCAACAATAAAGGTATAACAAAACATTTATTATGTTTAGAGATGATTTTTGTTGGATTATTTCTAATGATCTAAAGTGTTTAATTTTAATGTTTTAGATTTTGTTTATGTTTTAGAGTTTTCTTTGATAAATAAGTTGGTTACTTGAGAACTTTTGTTCCCATAACCACCCATGAAGCTTTTTAAGCTTTCACCTTTCATTGTTAAAATAATCCAAATGCAATACAAAATCAGTTTTTTTCTGAAAATCTTTTGACATAATTTAATTTCTTCATTATTTCTATTTGAATCTAGGTCAATAGTGGTATCAAAGCATGGTGGTTGAAGCATGGTGAATTCAGGATGAAAAGCATGAGGGGTGAAAGATTTATTCATGTGAAATTCCAAAAATGTTATGCCCTTCACAAAATTTTTGGTTGGTCTAAAGTTGAAACTTTGGAAAATTATTGAAATATTTAATTTTTCAATGGTTTTATAGTAAATTTGTAAAAATAGGTTGTGAGTAGTTTTGTACAACCATATAATTGGACAAGCTTTTCTTGCTCCCTAGTAGTGCATCAAAATTCCATATTGAGCATTCAAGATTAGATTTTTAAACCATAAAGTGATTTAGAGTTATTTTTAAAACCCCAAAATTTGTCCAAAAGTCATTTGTATGGCTTTTCTTACACTTGAAAGTCTTTGTGAAATGTAAAAATTGATCCAAACTTCCCTCAAGCCATCTGCTATGCTTCTGGCATGTTTCTAAGCATATGAGGATCATTTGTCAATTCAAAAATATTATATGACTTTTTCTCAAGAAATATATGTAGTAGTATGGCCTTTTTCATGCTAAATATATCTATGAATAGATAAAATGGTTTTCAATTTTTATTAAACTTGATTTCCTAAGTTTATGATTTGTATATGCGTTTCCAAGATCAAACCTTCATTCAACAGACATCCCAAAAGTTTTTCAAGATCAAATTTGTAGTTGTATAGCTTAAATTTGATATTGTAAAATGTCCTTAATGCCCATTCTTATTTATAATTTTATATACTTGATCAAAATTCCTAGTAATTATCTTAAACTGAGCCAAATATGTAGTAATTAGGTTCTATATGGATTTGTATACTCTAGTGGAGTTTAAGATGAGTTACAAATTTCTCAGACCAAAATTTAGCATTGGAAATCTCTACAGAGGCATTAGAAGTCTCAAGATAATTAAATTTTTATTTTTTAAATTTTTTTCTAAATTTTGATCAAAATTAAGGTTTGGTGGATCCTACACTAGCTTTGGAAAGATTTAGTTTTTACTTGGAAAAATAATTCATGGGAAAAAAATATTTTTTCTCACCCAAGAAATTTCTTTTTTATAATAGAGTAAAAAAAATCAAGTTCATATAGAAAATCCTATCTTTATAAACTTGTAATTGCTCATAGAGCACTTGTAAAGACAAATTTTGTGAAGTGGTTTGAAAAGGGGAGGTCAAGAGTTCAAATCTTTATTTTTTAAAGAATATTCTTTTTGGAGAATATTTTGGAGGAGTATTCTCTTTTGAGAATCTTTTTTTAATTCATATGGAGACATAAGGGTGTAAGTCCTAATTCTTACAACACTAGTTGTTCTTTTAATTTTCTGTGAAGGTGGTTGTGTGACTAGGCGATCTTCATGGTTTTCAACATTCTAGATTCATTGGAATGATAAAATTTCATTTATGGAGTTTACTTATATGTTTTTTACAAAAAAATGATGTATCAAGGTGCATTTTTGGTTGAAACCGACACCTTCAAAATGCAAGTTCACTACAAGTCCCAAGATCATTAGTAAAATGAAATCTATTTTGAAGGTAAAGGCAAAACCTCAATAACATTCCTTATTTTTTGCATCATGGATAAAATTGTGAGCTTCATTTCTGATACTAGATGCCTAACTCCTAAAAATTATAAGGAATGGTCAATGATCATGGAAAACACATTACTCTTCAATGACTTTTGGGACATTATTGAAAAATAACCAAAATTACCTACTGAAGCCACAAAACTTGTAGAATTTCACAAATGTGATAGGCAAGATTTTGCATTGGTAAAATCCACTTGCAGTGCACAAGTCGTAATTCATATATAAGCTATCAAATTTAAAGCATGGAAAGCATGGAAAGCTCTAAAAGTTTTGTATGATAAATAACTTACTTACAAAAACATTGATCTCCTTATGGAGTTGCTCAACACTAAACTCACTAATGATGAAGATGTTTCAGAATATGTGTCACACATTAAGAATTTGAAATAAGAATATGTCATTACTGGTGGGAAAATTGATGATGAAATTCTCATTTCCATTATTTTAAATGATCTTAATCCGAGCTATAGTAAATTTTTAGAGATGTTACAACTTAGTGATAAACTTAATAAATACACTTTTGATTTGATTTGTGAGTTGCTCACTCAACATGAGTGACAATTTGCAAATAAGAAAGAAAAACCTATTGATGATGCATACTATACCAAAACAAGAAATCCATTGTATGAGACCAATAAGAAACACTCTTTGAAGCACTTTTAGAAAGAGAAATAGAAACACTATCATAGGCACACTTATAGGCATAAACATCATTCTAGACATAGAGATCATTTAGGCTCTTCAAAACATATACTTCATACAGGTTCTCTGAAGCATAAACATCACCATTCACATGGACACAAGCACAAGCACAAAAATTCTTCTTTAGGTGGATATTATTCCTCTAGCTTCAATGGATGTGAGACCATATGCTATAATTGTGGTGTCATATGACATCTCTAGATAATTCCCCTCCAAATGGAGATCCTATCGACATCAACAAAAGGTAGAAGCACACTTTACTAGTCACTCCAATCATTATGGTCATTCTTTTAGGTCTTCTTCTGGTTATTCTTCTACTTCTTCTTTTGATGGATGAGATGACTAAAACGTTTCTTGCTCTGCAACTGATGACTATCTCTTCTAAGCTAGTGACACACCCATTTTGTGTGAGTTGTTAGGATCAAGATTGTGATTTGATGTAGTAGCATTTTTTGACTTGTGTACTTTGCTTTCATAGATGTAGTGTTTCTATGATCTTTGATGTGGAGCATTTCAGTGATTTTTACTTGGTTTATTTGTTTCATGGCTTCTCACCTCTTGCCTGATAGGGGGAGAATATATTACATATTGGTTTTTTTATCAGTCATTAGTGATGTGTGGTACAAGTTAGCATTGTGTTGCTAGCATTGTTAGTGCTGAGCAAAGGCCTATGGGAGATGTTGGCAGTTATTAGACATCAGTTTGAGATGTGTCATACATAGTACAAGGGGCAGTCACTTATTGGATGGATTCTATGTGAGGATCAATATAGTTGGATAGTGCATGATCATGTTCTACTATAGTGTGGGGAAAATTAGGGTGTGGATCAGTCTAGGATGCATAGTGTACCAGTTGTAGTTATGGTAGAGTCTACTTAGATGACTCACAGTTCCTTGCTCCAATCTTTCTATACCCCTTTGGATCAAGGGGGAGTTTATTGGATTATTTTTAATGATACAAAGTGTTTAATTTTGATGTTTTAGAGTTTGTTTTTATTTTAGAGTTTGCTTTGTTAAATAAGTTGGTTACTCAAGATAGTTTTTTCTCGTAACCACCCATGAAGTTTTTTAATCTTTCACCTTTCATTGTAAAAATCATCCAAATATAATACAAAATTATTTTTGGTGTGAAAATATTTTTACATAATGTAATTTCTTCATTGTTTCCATTAGAATCTGGGCCAACAATTTTAAGAAAATGAAGTGCTTAGAAATCCTAGTGCCATGTAATTTTTTAGTGATATAATATTATTCAAATGTGAAAGAGAAAAAATAGACAAATGTTAATAGTTTTAATAGACTTGTACCCATGTCCATGGTAAAAATGGTACAAGATAATAGGGAATAATTGATGCATTGGGATTATTACAATCCTGAAGTGTTTTTTCTTTGTAAAACATCACAATACCTTTTATTTGGATTGAAATGTAAAAACCAAAATCTTTGCACTTTCTATTAAAAGTGAAGATATTGAAAGGGTTATTTTAACCAAAGTGAGTTAATGTAAGGATTAGTGTAGAGGATTTAGTAATTTTTATACAATAGATAAATTATTATTAAGTGATGTTAGGCCTAAGGGGTGATGTCATATTTTGATTGAATTGCATTATTTTCATATGTCATATTTTCTAAATTAAACATTTATTTTGGAGGCCCATTTTTAATTGAAATTTCCCCTAATGGTTTAATAATGAAAAAGGGGCTCTTATTATCCCATCCCAATTAAACTCCAGATGTAGTTATGATCCAACTTTTCAATCAAACTTTCCTACCACTTTAAGGCATTTAAGAAAAATATCCAAGTCAAGTGTCTTGATAAAAATGGAGCCTGCAAAAGTAGGAAACAAAAAAATTTATTCTCCTCTATATTATTTAAAAATAAATGAGTTGAACCATTATTTTTATGTTGGTATTAGCTAATTCAGAAAGAGGGTTGATCTCTCTGAAGTTGATATCCCTTCATGAGTGTCACTTCCATGTGAAAGAACTCAAAAATCTTGTGAACATATTTTTGAAGAAGATGATGTTAATGTCTATGACATTTGTGGAAATAGAAGTTATGATGAAATTATTTTTATATGTAGCATGTCCAATGATGGTGCTGAGCATACCTAATATATGCAGACTATGCTAGATAATGTGTTATAAAGTGATTGGTTGTGTAAAGGTTGTATGTTAAATTAAAATATTAATGTTAAAAGGATTGAAACACCTCCAATTTTAGCAATCATTTTTAATCCTACATGCTTAAATATAATAAAGAAAAATTATTTTGCCATAACATGATCTAGGCTTTCTACAAAATTAAATAAGAAGTTAGTACCTGAAAGAAAGAGAACCTTAAAAGGTATTCCTATCTCTTTATTATCTACAAAATGAAAAGCTGAGGCTTTTGAATTTGGACCTGCTACCAAAAATTTGGCTATTTGAACTTTTAATTCAAGCCTAGGCTCTTTAAGTTCAAATCCAAAGCCTAATTTTTCTATGGATAACTCACTCAAAGCAATAAATATAGGAAAATTCAAAACATCTATTACTGTATCTTCAACATTAAAACTTTTGACCTATGATAGAATTAAAATTTAGGTTAAATTTGATGAATTTGGATCTCACTCTAATTTCATAAGTGTGGGTTTACAAATCCTTTCCAATCTTTCTAAGGCAAGGATGAAGAAGAATACTTCTTATATGGATTGACAATTTTCAACCTTGTAGTGGAATCCAAGCATTTTAGAGGTGGATGAAATGGATGAGTCAAGGTAAAATAATTTATAATTGCTTGAGTGAAATTAATTTGAGTAAGGGAGGTCTCTAATATCCCCAACTTAGTCCTTGTGGAAAATCACCAATAACTAGCAAATCACAACCTTTGCAATTAAATCACTAACAAAAAGATAATCACTAGAAAAGAAGAGAGTCAATAATAAATGAAATTACATCCCATTGTGGGGAGTGCCAAAGACTAGGATTCATTGATTAATTATTATTTAATTAATAAAATACTATTCATCAAAAGGAATTATTAAAAGATGCCACCCTTGGGAAGACATACCCCTTGGGAAAAGACATTTGGGAGGAGGCAAGTCTTTCGATTGAAAGATTTAAAGGTACACATATTCTGCAATTAGTGAGTATGGAATAAAGCATTCAATTATGAATTCAAATATATAAACTATTTACAATAATTATGCTTTACAACCACTTTTAAGGATGAAATCCCTTAATCATGTAGTTTGATTTCAAGGATAAAGACCCTTGTAATCATTATATCCTAAGGACAAGATACCTTGAGTATTTATTTTTATTATTAATATAATTAAATTTATTATTTAAAATATTATTCTAAGTACAAGTTTACATTTATAAAATATAATTTCAAAAGGGATTCTAAGGAATCCAAATATCAAATAATATTTTTATTAGGGGTATTAAAATAGTCTCCTCCATGCATACCTAGAACATCAAAATCAAAATCAATGACACTAATTACCTAAAACCCTGAATAGCCTACTCCACTCCAACTAAAAATGTTAAACCCTTCATTGAAAAAGAATAACATCAAGTCTAGACACATAATCAAGTATTTTCCACTAAAGATAGAAATAAAAAACGTACAATATTTTATCTAAATAATAAGGACAAGAAAATAAAAGAACCATATGGATTATCATTAATGGATATAGAAAGAGCATTTGAAATTGAAAATATTTCATTCTAATGTTACTTTTCAGACCTAATCTATGAGGATATAAAATCTAACAACACTGCCAAGATATAACACCCAAGCTAGATACAAAGAAAATAAGAAACCTAAAATCTCTTGTTCCATGACTTAGTCAAGAAAACAGAAACGATTACTACCCAAAATCGTAGTATCTTTCCAAGGTCTTTACTTTTAACACAAAATGAATCTAATATTGAATAGCTTACATAACAATCCTTTGTTACTACTTGAATTAATTGCCTTATATTTGTAAAAAAACAAAGTCCCATGGTAAAGTTCTTACTCGATAAAAGAATAGAACTAGACTACGAGCATACAAAACATACCAATACTACCTATGAGACCCCATTTCAAATCACTTCCTATTTTATATTTTGTTACATTTTTTTGGAATATATGGATATATGTTATACTATTTGGTAGCATGGGGTGCCCATAATTTATATTTTGTTGACATCATGGACATTAATCACTCAGTTTAGTATATTTTATTTATATGCATCATTACTTATGAGTAGATATACATTTTTATGAAAATATTGATATTGAATATCATGATGCTATAATTTGTGAATTACAGTTGATTATATTGAACTAGCTAAGATATATTATTTTCTTGTAAATTTATTTTGTAGTGATATTTACATATATACTTGTTTCATATTATTTTAGATATGGATTATTTTTCCATGGATGTATTTGATGTTGATATTGAGTGTGTAGATTGTAGGGGGCCAAAGGTAGGATTACGAGGAACTCATATATGCCTTGATGGAACATATACACATCTAAAATCACCCTAGATCTTCAATATTATACCCTTCCTTATTTACAAATTGTTAATTATATTATTTTGTGTCTTTTAATTTCTTCTCTTTATTATTTTTTAAAATTTGGTTTTTTTTACCAAAACCTCTCTTTTAATTTAATCACCCTAAACCTATGTTATCCCTCAATGAGGTTATTTAATATTGTTAAGGGGTTGAGTTGACTAATAAACCCAATCCGTGTGTTCAAACATAGATATGTCTTTTCAACCACTTTTTACCTTGATTATTTGATAAGAAAAGCTTCTCTTACTAGTGTTTTTTGGGCCCATACCTATACCAAATAGGTAGGTGGGTATTCTAGTGCCTTTTGACCAATTTTTGGTCATGAAAAGGACTCTAATTATGACCTATATATCTTCATTCCCACAATAAAGCTTGCATTTAGTACAAATGAGTTGCATTTTGTATGTTTTGTGCAAGAAACACCCATTTGGGTGTGTAAGTGCATTTATGTGAGTTTTAAGAGAATTATGGAGGGTGGTCACATCCTTGGGATGTGTATATCCATATTTCAAACTCCTATTGGTATTTATTTTTTATTTTATTCTCTTTTTAAGATATTTCTTTTGGTCTTTTTGGGTTTATGCATTTTGTATTGTTAGAGAGCTTGGGTGCTTGGAAAAAGGCTTTTGGTAGATTGTTAAGTGGATATTTGGTTTGAGGTAGGCCATTTTCTTAATTTTTTTTTTAATTTTTGAATACCCTATTTTATTTTATTTTATCTTGAGTGAATCTACTTCAAGAATAATGAACAAGTGTTTTTTTATTTGAATCCCTTATTATTATTTAGTTTTATTTTAAATTTCTCATTTTATATGGTTGCCATGATTCCCCTTCCTTGTTGTCTTATTTTTTTAAATTTTTGTGTGTGTTGGGTATGGGAATTGGGAGAAAACCTATGCCACCCATGTGGGTTGGCATAAGTTATTATATTTTGGGAATGAGAGAGTGGATATTTTTCTCATGGCCTATTGGAAAAGCTCATTCTAGCCTTAAAGGCATGAACTTGTTTATGACAAGTGGAATCATTTTTTTACAACATTGACAATTCACACTCCTTTATGAAAATGTGAGATTTAACAAGGGTTATGGGAGGTCTGAGGAGGCATGATATATTTTGAGAGTTATGATGTGGTGTTTGGGAGGTCTAAAGAGGAGAATTATTGCTTGATTATTACTCTTGTATTTGGCTTTGGAAGCCATTGACTTTATTTATGAACTTATAAAACAAAGAAAGTGCGTGCCCTCTTCTCTTCCATTTTATAAAGTCTTAGTGACTTCCTTGTGATTTGTTTTATTGTGTATACCTTGTTATTTTGTATGAGATTGAGACATGCCCCTTTCTCTTTAGTTTGGGGGAGGATATACATGAACCTCACTTGGTGAGGTTTTCATGTGATGAGGCATAAAGGATGGATGTTAAAACACTTTTATTTGGGTTGTTTTTATGTTTCCTTGGAGTGTTATTGGAGCTTGACACGTGGGTGTAGGTTTTAGAGCTTGGAGTTTGATGTTGTGGCATGATAGTTGCTATCATATGTTATTTTGGAATTTAAAATCTTTAATATTGTTGAAAAGTTTCTCCTCCACTATGAATAATTGTTTTGAGGGATGAGGTTTTGATAAAATCTTGTTAAAACTTGTAGCCTTGGATATCTATTTTATGGATTATTGTAAATGGGTTGTATTGAGAGAATGATTTAATCCTTGTGAACTTAAGATTCATCTCTCTTATATATTATTTTAAATATTTTTAATCCTTTATGGAATGAATATTTATATAAATGTCTTATATTTCCTTCCTTCATTGTATCCATCGTTTCATAAGTTGTTCATGTAAGAGGGTTGATTAGTTTTGGAAATAATAATAATAATAATAATAATAATAATAATAATAATAATAATAATAATAATAATAATAATAATAATAATAATAATAATACATGTTTTCTTTTTGATAACCTTAAATAAGATTATACTTACAAATTAAAATCTCTTGTCTTGGATTTGTATGTTGTTTGCTTATGGAAATGTACTTCTTCCTCCTTCACAAAGTGTTGATAGAGATTGTTGTTGTAGGGTTTATGATAAAATAATTATCTCCTTACCACTACCCCTATCTTCTTTAGTTATAATAAAATATATATGTATACACATTTGTTACAAAATAAATTTTATTATAAATAATTTTAGAAAAACATATATTGGTTATGTTGATATTTGATTGTAACACTAAACAAAATATTTCTCTCTTTTTACTTTCCCTTTATTTAGTTAAAAATGTTATTATATATTCATTCATATGACAAAAGAAATGGTGATACATTCATTTTAGAATGTTTAAAATTGTTCAAATTAATGTTAAATTAGTTTATGAGTATGTAACAAATAACTAGAATTAGTAGTGGCATTATATTAATATTTAACATCAAAATGGTTAAATTGATGTTTTGATTTAAAAATGTATATATAAGATCATGTATTACATTTAACTAAGCAAATAATTCATATATATAGTATTTAACAAATATTAAATTTTTTTACGTATATATACATTGGACAAATAAATATATAAACAATATATTCAAAAGAATAAATAAATAAATCGTTAAACCAAAAAAAAGTACATATTAAAATAAATTGAAAAAAAAAGAAAAGAAAAAATAAGTAGTAGTAGTAGTAGTAGTAGTAGTAGTAGTAGTAGTAGTAGTAGTAGTAGTAGTAGTAGGGCAGTGGCTAGGCTAAGCCCTCCCCCCAAACCTTGCTTCAATTAATGGAAGGAGGGAGGGGGTTGGGCCAATCGGTCAGCCTCCTACCCTATGTCCAAGGCATGGTAGATGCCACCTTACCAAAACCATGGTCATAGGGTGGTCAGCTAGCTGTGGCCCTACAACCCTAACTGAAGAAAATAAATAAATAAATCAAAATAAATGGATAACATTATTATATATATATAGTAAATAAAATATACAACAGATTTAAAGAGTTTGATTTATTTATATACATGCATATCTAATTAGGAATATATATACCTCAAAAAATATATGTCTTAGGTTATGAGATATCTTCATAGAAAAAAATAAAAAATTCCTTCCTTCAAGCTTTTCCTCCTCAAGCCTCTGACCTACAAATCACACAAAGAAGAAATGAGAGCCTTGTTTTGAAAATTGACTTTTATCTTTTCTATAAGGAAAATTAGGAAAACACTTGGAATCCCTAGATATTAGGGCTCAAAATAATTTAATCCTATTGATCTGATCTATTCTACCACTTGCAAGCAGGGAAGAGACTTTTGACTTTATTTTATTATAATTGATTTTACTCATTTTCACATGTATGCTTTCCTAAAGCACTTAGTAACCAAATTGTGAATGAGGGTTAGTAAGTTTATTAATTTTGGGTAACTTAGATGGGATTTAAATAAATGTAATATTTTAATTTATTTATTATCTTTAGATTTAATTACCTTATTTTAGTTGATAGGTTTGGTGTATAAACCCCTTTTTATAAGTTGAATAGTTTTTTCCCACCTAAACTTTTACATGATATTATTTAAGTGAATGATTATAAATGAGATTTAAATGTTCCTTATTAAATTATTAAGTTAAAAAATTATTACTTACCTTGTATTAAATGATTAGCTCATTAATTAAATCCTTTTAATAAGTTTGATTAATTACCTTGATACCTAGGCTTTCCAGCAAATGTGAATAATGAACTATGGATACCAAAAAAATATCTCTTTTTAAAAGATTAATTAGCATGTGTTTTTTGGGCATTACACTACCCAGATGTTACACATAATCCATATAAAAATAAAATCAGGTCATGAATATGAATCTGATTACTGTGAAGAAATACACTTAGAAATTTTTCAAGGATTCAACATTGCATTAAAAAATAACACTAAAAAACCTTGTTATTACTATTTGCCTTGCTCACAAGACTAGACATTTTCTCTACCCCTTTTTTATTACCAATATATCTATGAAAAAAAGAAAGCATGTTGCATATATGAAACTGACATAATGACAAAACAAAAACAAAAAAATTAAAATCAATGAGAATATTTGATTTAAACTCTAAATAACCTACTATACTCCATCCAAAAAATGAAACCCTTCATTGAATAAGAACCTTAAAACTAAAAAAAAAAAAAAACAAAAAAAAAAAAACTCAGATTCTTACCCAGTAAAATAATAGACCTAATCTATGAGCATATAAAACATAAAAACACTACCAATATATAACACACAATCCATATAAAAAGAAAACCAAGTTATGGATATGAACCTGATTTCTATGAAAAAACCTAATGAACTTGATTGACTTCTTTGTTGATGTTTTGCCCATAGTAAAAGAAAACATAGATGAAAACAACAAAAGAATCCATGAACTTCAAGGATTTAATAGTTTCTCTTTATAATGCTCACAAATAATGAAGCCAAATTTAATGTCACTAATTGCCTTTATCTTAATAAATCATTGTGTGAAGCCAAGATTCAATGCCAAGTACTCCAATTGTACTACTAAATTTGGTGAAATTAGAAAGCTTGTTTTGTCATGCTATCAGTAACCAAGTTTGATAGGTGTATTTAACTAGCCCCCAAATATGCATGGAATAAAATTCTCATATTTAAATTACAATCCCCACACTATCAGCGACGTTCAATACTTTCCTTGAACAAAGAGAGGGTTCCAATAATGTTCCAAATGTTTCATCCAATCACAATGCAATAAATAATATTTTTTTAAATCGACCCATTAAATATATTGAACCTCATGTTGAAAATATAGATTGAACATTTATTAGAAAATAGTAAGTGAAGTAATGAGCTGAGAATCTAAAAAAATAGATTTTTTGACATCTATAATGTGGTAGTTTGTTGTTTATTTTGTAGAATTGGAAATGAGTTACCTTGCCATTGTATTTTTTCCTTCATATAAAATTTAGGGTAAATGTAATCATGAACAAGGGAGAATTTTATTCTAAGATCAATAA
The DNA here is from genome assembly GCA_037957365.1 of Torreya grandis. NCBI lineage: Eukaryota > Viridiplantae > Streptophyta > Pinopsida > Cupressales > Taxaceae > Torreya > Torreya grandis. The sequence continues at coordinate 1,069,594 of JARHVA010005648.1, forward strand.
AAATTATAGTATAACTTGGATTTTGTTAAAATTTAGAAGTAAAATGAATTTGTAAGACCATGATTCTTTGTTATAGTTATATAGTCTATAAATAGAATACAATGTATCAATTAACTTTATATTCAAATGGTTCTTTGTGTATAAAAAACATGTTTCAATTATCTAATAATATTTTTAATGCAATGAAATTTAATTAGTTTCACTTCAACACTTGAAATATTATTCATTAGACTGAGACACTAGATCTTTTATTAGTTTAACATTCAAATTACTTGAATATTTATCGAGTAGTTTTTTGTCTCATTATATGTGTGTGTGTGTGCATGCATGCATGCATGCATGAATTTATATATGTACATACATATGTATGTATATATGATTATAAACATGCATATAACATGTTTCTATATTTATATGTATACACATACCTATGTATATAATATTTTTCTATCACTACATAAATATAGGAATTAGAAACATTATTTATCATGTTTTTCAAAGTTAATAGGAAATTTTTAAAGGTGAAAAATTATTTATAAATGAATATGGGCTTAAATTTAATGTTAAATATGTATGATACTAACACAATGGTTCTAGTGGAATTGATAATAAATGAAATGGTCATGTTACAGTTAGCTTGTGGCTACCATGTTTTAAATTTTTTGTGTCATGGAATAGAACTTGATGAATAAAAAATAGAAATTATATATACATAAAATAAATTTTATGTGGAATAAACATGATGTTTTTAATGGAATTAAAATAAAACAATGCAGTAGTCATGTTATCCTCGACATGATGCTGATGAAAAGCTAGTCTTCTACATTTTTTAGTTTCTCATGCTAAGAAATGTTCATTGTATAGGAAAAACAATTCATATACATTTCATAAATAAATTACTGAAAAAAATATGAGATTTAATAATAAATATATCATATTCATGTCCCAATATTAATTCATGAATAATTGTTAAATTATTTGCAAGGCCAAATGCCCTTTCTACAACCTTGCATCACAAATCAAATAGTTTTTTCTTATGTTTAATGTTTATTTTTGGATAAAATATTTTACATTGTTTATTTTTAAATTTATATTAAAATACTTGATCCCATGTCTAAAAACCAAAGGCCACATCTACGACATATGATTTTCCACTATATAGATGAGTTTAAAACCATTAATTGAATTTCATAAGTTATTAAGAAAATGAAAGAAATAGAAATGATAGTAACAAATACATTGTACAGTGGAAAATATTCTCATTTCAAGAATGAATAATCTAAGGATGTGAAAAAAAACAAGTCAAAAGGAACATAATAATTTCTTTGTTTCATATTGATAGAGAAAATGATGTTTTTTAATGAAGGCTATATAGAGAGTCATGTTGTAAAATGTAAAGTTATTGGTTAAAAATATTGACATAGACATAATCTTATGTTTTTATTTTTGAGTCATTTTCAATTATATTTGCCCATAGATGATCCATTGTTCATTTTTTTGGGGGGTTGTATAGGTTGAGAGTTTGGTAGTATCTATTAGAAGTTGCACAATTCTCAACTATTATAGATTGAAATTTTACTTTCATCTAGTGAGTTAAAGATACAAAATATAGTTATTAAATCAACATCATTATACATAGATAACATTATTTTCTAGTCTTTTTTATTTAACATATACTAAAGTTGTGTTCAAAAAAGAAATAAAAAACTAGCATAGTCTTACATGTGTGATGCAAAGGTATATGTCATGTTAAAAGACTTATAATTATGATTTGTTAAACATTTTAAAATGATGTGCAATAAAATAATAATAATAATAATGGACAATTGCATCAATCAATAGTTTAATTTTATATAATAGAGAAAGTCATTTGCTTAAACAATTCGTAGTGACATAGACATTCCTTTGAATAGAGAGAACTGTTTAGAACTTGTATTTTTAAATAAAATGTTAGTGATTGCTTGTATGATTTATTTTAGGTCTTATTAATTTTTTGATACACATTAAATTAAATTTGTCTTAGAATTATATAGCATTTATATGTTTTATTGGAAAAGAATGATTTGGATGAACCTATATATCTTAAACTAGAACTAGATCTTGAAGTGATATATAGGATACATCATGTATATGACATTGAAATATACTTTGATCAAATGAAAATTTCATAATTTTCATGTACATAAAATAGTGAATTGATTGAATGCATATTTTACCATTGTCATGTACACAAAATGGTGAACATGCCTTGTGGGGTGACAATTTTTACATACAACTGATTTTGAAATGGCTAAACATTTCTATTTATATCTGGTAATTAACAAGAAAGATAAAATAATTTCAATTCAATAGAAATTCACCTTCACTTCCATACTACATTCTTTTTATTGATCAAATCCCAGTCTATGGAAACTATAAACTACTACATTATAGTAAATTAGAGAACAATCCATACCCACTAGGGTGGATGCCTTTGTCAAGAACATGTACTATTTTATCTTATTTCTTGGAATAAAATGCATTATAGATGAAACTATAAAAATTAATAAAAATAATGATAAAAATTCCATGTTGTGGCGAAAACATTTATAATGTTTTTTTTAATCATTTAACAGAAAAAGATTTTGACATATGATATGTGCATCTCTATATAGCTTAGTATTTTTGAAATGGATTTATTTCTAGAGATGTGGGAGCATACACTTATTTTAAAAATAATTTAACAATAACATTATCAAAAACATAAAATTTATTTCAAATTGGCAAGCATACATTATTAAACTAGGTTCATTGTATAGTGATGGTGGCATAGAAAGCAATAAGTTTGTTGTTCAATGGATTTAATATTTCATCAAGGTAATGATTTAGTTATGGTATTTGATAAGTCAAAAAAATTTAAAAATTTATAATCATTATTTTGATCCAAAAGATGTATATAACATTTTTTTTTGAAACATAGACAAGACATATAAATTATGAGCTATTAATATTGAAAGACAAAAGTGAATAAAAATTTAAGTGTTTTAATGAATCTATAAATACATTGGTAGAAAAAAACCAATCATTTCTGAAAAGATTGAACATTGCATGTGAAAAGACTGCAAACATTGAAATTTTCAGTGATCATGCACATCACAATAGACATTGCATAAACAAATTATGAATAATTATGCTAGTGGTGAATTCATTTTTGTTAAGGGTTATAGTCCATTGGAATGGGATAATTGTCATTACATAAATATTTCTTTGCATAAATAAAATAATTTTATAACTTGTCTTTTCAAACACAATGTTGGTGATTACTTATTTGATGCATTTCAAGTGCTACTACACTTTCTATGTACATTGGGTGAACTATGTGTCGGTATTATAAATAATTTTATAATGTGCTTGGAAATAAATGACCATGATGAACATAGATATTTAAATAGACTTGGATCCCAAAGAGATACATATATTTCTTGGTGTATATCAAATAATGACATATTTTTCTCAGATGTAAAGTTTAGCCAGTTCATGCACAAAAAATGGTGAACATGGGCTATGGGGTGAATTTTTTTCATATATATATTGGATTTATAAGTGTCTAAATATTTTAATCTATGTCTGGTCTTTGACAAACAAAAAAATACATTCACTTTAAAAATAACTTGTAATTAACTCTGTATTGCATTCTTTTCTATGATCATAATCTAGTGTGGACAATAAAATCCATTGTACTATAGGAAGTTAATGAATTATTGATACCATAAAAAAAAAACTTTGTATAAAATGTATACTATATTGATACATATTGGCGATCAAATGTTCTCAACATAGAAGCACATGGGCTAAGAAATATGTTGGAAAGAACATCTAGCTGCATGGCAATAGCATATTCACTAATTTTTTCCATTTAGTAGATGGTTATTTTGACATACAATCTTTTCAATGCTAAGTATCTCAGTCTTTCTATAATGCCTATATTTTTGTAAATAAAAAAACATAAGCTTGTTTAGAAAAAAATACAACATTTGATGTTGTAAAAAATTGTGTTGAGTACTACAAATAAATAATCATACATTGTTAAATTGGGTTCAATATATGACAATGGTGGGGTGAAAGGAAGTAAGTTTTCTATCCAATGGATTTCATATGAATTAGACGTGATTATTTGGCTATGATCATTAACAACTCAATAAATTTTCAAAATCTATAATGATCACTCTCAATCACATATGACATATAATCTAATTTATTTTGAGACTAATACAAAACATGTATATTATGAGCCTTTGATAATGAAAAAACAAAGTCATGAGAAAATTGAATATTTTATTGAATGTATAGACAAAGGACCTAGAAAAAGAAATCAATTTTTTTTTGGAACATTGAAAATTGCATGTACAAAATGTTTGGAAAAGGAAATTGTTAACAATTCATCTACAAAAGGAATACAAACTTTCAAAAAAAAATATTGAGACACCTGTCCATACTTCTATAGTTTGTAAATAACTACATTTTAAGCACAATATAAGACCTTTTCATGAAGATAAAAATCACACATGATAGAAATTAGTTCCAAACAATAAATCCTTTTATAAAAGTAAAATATGTGCAAATTAAAATTAATCATTAAAAATTGGAATGCTTCATAGATTTACAACACCTACACATATTATACATAACAAGTGCTTGAAATATATGCTTTTACTAACATAACTTGAAAAAGGACTTATTGCACTGAGATAAGAATTTTCATAGATAAGAGATATGGGCTATATAAAACCTCAAATTGGAATAAAAGGTCTAATTATCTATGTCCCATCAGACATTCATAAAATTCAAAATGCATTGCACAGATCTATAGACAAAAAACAATAGTTTTTATAACATTAAAAAGGTGACTAGAATACAAAAATGCCTATTAACATGGGAGTATTCATCTAAACATCATTACAATAATTATGCATAAGATATTTATACATTTCTCGTAATATGCAAATTAATTTTTATTGCCAACCAATCATAAGTGCTAGTGTCATGGACAATGTGACTAGTAATACTTTTTTTGATGGGCCTGAAATTAATAGTGATGGTGAAATGAACATGTCTTCTGACATGAATGGAAGCTATTATAATGATACTTTGGCACATGGATTTATAGATTCGATATCTATTACAATGATGGATGACAAGGTAATTATAAAAGTGCCAGCTAAAGACAATCATCCTTTGGGAAATTTTTGAGTCAAGGATTAAAAGGAGATGAATTTTCCAACACTTTTCTTTAGAAATCCTCATGATGAAGATTTTATGTCAAAATTTTCATACCAAAAAATAAAACAATGGGAATTTTTACATGCCAATTGTGAATTTAAATATTAATTTACCAACTTGTTTTTAAAGAAAATAAAAATAATCATTTAGATCATGTCAGAAAGACCATGTGGATTTGAATTAGGAAGGTTCAATTGAAGAGAATAAAACTATTGGCAAGAGATGTCATCTATAAACCAAACTTGGAAAAGTTTCTTAAATTATAAATTAGATACAAAGATTTCAAAAGAATATGTATATCACTTGATTATTCATAAGGTCTTATATAAATGCATGTTCCATGATACATCAATTAGGACTGACAATGTTTTTTTACTTTTTCAAGTGTCAAACATTGCTATCAACCATTGATGGATGCATTGAAATAGTTACATCTAAAATACTATTATAAAGTTGATGAACATGGAAAATAAAGTAATGCATCATTTATAATAATAATCAATCAATTATATGTACATGTTATTATAGACATCACATTAATCTAGTGAGACAATTTTTATGTGACAATGAAATTTTCCTAGGCAAAATCATATATTATTTTTGTGTGACATAATTTCAGCAAAGGGGAAATGTTCATGATCATTGGTTTGTCTAGACAAAATATGCATAAATATATGGAAAGGATAAAAATTAAACATTTATATATTTCATATAAAAATACATAACTTGTGATATTGGCATTCTATAAGATGACATACAAAAATTTAACATACATCATCATACTAGAAGTTGTAGAAAATCAAAAGAAAAGAATTGTAGATACAAATTTTTATAATTAAAAATGCAAAAAATAATGATAATTGAACCATATGATAAAATATATGATCTTACTATCACATCATTGAAATGAATTTATTAATTATTGAGCATAAAACAATACACTACTTTAGATTGTTTTTACACTTTATTGAAAGATTTGTGTATGTTTGAGTCTAAATACATAGCAATAATACAATGTAAAATTAATAAACCTAACATATTCCTTATTCATAATCCATCACAATCATGGAATAATATTTTTATAAAAAACATGCCATATTTGTAGAAAGCTAATACAAATGCATAGTTTATACTAAATACACAGGGTGCAATGACATATTATAGCTCATATATGATAAAATTGAATTTAAAAACCACACATGCTTTCAAATAGATACGAAAGTAACATGAAAAAAAAACATAAATACCATTCAAATGTTACATAGGCTTAGAAATATAATGTTGAAATACCAAAAAAAGTCTACACAACAAGTTGTCCATTTGGTGTTATTGTTGCCATTGAATCAAAGTTCAAGAACATGTGTATTCATAAACACATCTTGTCTCTATGAATGAAAATTTATATTAAAACCTTCAATTATTATTAGACAAGAACCAGATGATTCTAAAAACTTAATATGCCAATCTCTTATAGACTATTAAATTTCATGTCTTATTGATATTGAACATGTTTGCCTTACAAAATTTGCTTCCCAATATAAAAAAAATGGAGAGCAATTGAAAAAAATCATCATTTTATACACTTTGTTAATTATAAAAAATATATTGATATTAAAAACTATTTCCATGAATGGTTATTATTATATGTCCCATTTGAAAACAATGAACACAATTTCAAATAAAATCTTAAAACATGGAAGTAGGCATACAATTTACAAATAGACATTGTAAATCTGAACGAGGTCCAGTTTAAATTTGATATAAGTATTGTCTCAATAAACATATAAAATGTTTCTTTCCAAATTGAAATCAATGCTAATGGCACAACTGACATTGGATTTTATTCAACCATAACAAAATCCATGCAAGCATAATATGATTTGCACATAGACTTCCCACTAAAAAGCATTTTGAAATTACCAGCCATCCAATTTTTCTTGACAATGGGAAATAATATAAATAGAGATGTATGTTAAAAATTGAATAAAAGGCACTTGTAAAGGATGTTGCTTCAAGAAAATGTCTAAATAAAAACTAGCCATTGTACCTTTTTCAAACTGGAGGTGGAGGCACAAACAATACTTTCACAACAAAGTGTATATATGAAATGCTTATTTGTATCTACTCCCATTATATTAATAGTGACCCTTATAATCCAAATGGTCTTATTATTTCATATATAAGAATCAATGCCTAAAATGCCAGTGGAGTGACATTGTATTCTACATTTTTATTTCCATTTAATAAGTCAGAGCTTATACCATTGAATAATGAATGGCTATACACATTGTCTAAACACTATAGTAAATTGCATATAGTTTTGATTAATGAAATATCACTTGTAGGTAAAATAATGCTAAACTACATTGATAAAATGATTACATTAAGTGACTACCAACAATGTACTTTGGCAATGTTGACATTGTCTTATGTAGATACTTTTATCAAGTCCAACCTATGAATAATTGAAACATCTTCAAACATCCAAAAATTAATAACAAATTAATTGTATATAATTTATGGAAAGAAAATGTAAAATGCTATCAATTGCAACAAACCATGAGGCAAAATGATGAAGCATTTGTGTCAACATTCAACAAATATGTACATGTTCTCACACAACAAATGATATAACATATCTTAATAAT
>JARHVA010005648.1:1082500-1141435 GCA_037957365.1 Torreya grandis
TTCAAACTACGTACTAATTTTTGTAAATGATTTTTCCTAAGTTATTACAATTGTATGCTTTTAAGCAATGTTTTCTTTGAATTCTTTGCAATTCATGTTCACATGATAATTCATATTTTTTTACACATAAACTACTAGATGTTGTAGTTAAAAATATTTTCTATCATAAATGTCTACAATTTTTACACTTTCCAGAAATGAATGCATTGCATAAAATTTGTATAGATAGCTATTTGATAATTTATAAGTATTTTAAAAAGATAATAGATCTTAGTTATTATTTTCAATAATAAAAGTGTCTTTTCAACAAAGATGGTACTTCTACCTATGAAAGTGCAATTTAATTAATCCAAATGATTTTGTAAATGTAATAATATTCACATCTATGTATAAAATGGTAAGCATCAATTGTTTATATTCACATGATATTGATCACATATTTTTTTAAATTTTTTTCAATAATCTTATATCTACTACCATTTAATTCTTTAGATAAATTGTATAAGATATAATACTTGTTACAGTGCATTGTAATTGAATCTTTGACACAAATATCAATGTTTATGGTAGGTCTTGGTACCATAATATTATAATACTATCTATACCTTATATATTATTTATTCTTTATTTACCTCATTTTTTATACTTGCATTCACACAATACTTTTCTTCAAACATTTTCTAATGTTGGTTGTAACAGATATGACAATCCACATGTACATAGATCAATAAAGAGACATTTATAACTATTACATTCATGCTTAAACATATCATAACTAAATCTGCTTAGTACTGATGTCAAATTCTTCAACCTGATCTTCATCTAGTGAGATTTACCCTTTAAAAAAATGATCCGCTTAGGACCCTTTTAAATGTCCTTTTTCTAATGAAAATGCTATGTTATTAAATTTGAAGCATTTTAACCTTGGATTTGTTAATAGCTATTCTGAATTCATACCATGCATATTAATTTTTCATGTTTATTTTCCCCCTCTTATAGCTACTATTATAGTTATAATTAGCTCTTTTACATCATATTTTAACAATGAGGCCTTGTTTGTTTCACTAATTACAATGAAAAAATGTTTTTTCACCCTTGGTCAAATTTAAGCAACACTATGACAATGTATAGTCTTCAAATAATTAAAGGATTTAACTATATTTTATTTTAAGCACATACAATAATGTCTGCATTCAATGTTTACTAGTTCATAGTCAAAATATTTTCTAACAATAATTTATCTCTATGCATGTCCAATCATTACCATGAAGGTACTGTTAATAATAAGCACTTGTCTCAAATTTCTTATTATTGTCAAATGTTTAAATCTTCTATTCTACCAATTTACGATAAAGTTTATATTGGTGTGTTTATTGGAAAATCATGGATTTGAGTCTTTAAAAATGTACTACTCATTCTTGCATAAATATTAGTTCTTCATAAGACCTTTTTTTATTACTTTGTACTTAGCTATTTTTTAAAATTAAGTGTCATTGCATTTCAATGGTTATTATCTATATCAAACATACCATGTCCAGTACAAATCATCATTTGACTATAAAATTAATTAATGTTATGTATTTTATTTGTAGAATGTACATAGTCTCCTACTTTGCATACAACTTTCAAAAAATGTTTTTAGGTCTTATCCAAGACATGTACATTACATCATCTATAAATATTTTTAGAATTGTTTTGAATCATGGGTTTACTTATTCGACCTGTTTATCTTTTATCATGAGAATTATTTTCGGTATTGCATTTGATAGAATTGGTGCTAAGTTCAAATGTATGTTTACAGATTGGAATAAAATATTATGCTTACCAAGATCACCAATTTCTTTGGCATTCATTATTATGGCATATTCTTAAGGTATGATTCCAATGTAATTATAACTTAGACTTAATATCAACCATAAGTTGATCTTCAAAATAGAATTTTATGACTTGATAGGAAATGTTTTGTTTTCATTGAATATCTACTTTCTTTGGTAGTTTCATCATAGGCATAAATGATAATATTTGGAGTTGAATAATTTATTAATTATCAATTATGTTCCTTGCATTTCCATATAAAACTATGAATTTTGAATAATGATTTGAGAGACATTATTTTCCACTGAAACTAGAAACACACAATCTACAGTATTTATCCAAATAATAATGATGAGCAAAGGAATAAACCATATGTCTCACAAGGATATAGAAAGAGAATTTAACATTGTAAATTCCTCTTTATAATGTTACTTTTAAAAATCTAGTAAAATTAACTTGCATCTTGAAACTTCCTCTTGGGAGAGTAGAACAAATGTTAATTTCTTCATTGCTTAACTTGTTCATAAACATATGCTTTTGATTGATGAAAAAACATTTTTTTAGATCCAAGTTATAGTAACTAAAAAAATCCTTCACATTATTAATTGTATTTAAAATTATAGAGTTTATAATATTGAAGAGTCATCACATGCATAGAGCATGATCTTTTGAACTGAATGATGCATTTATCATCAATTTTATTCTAGCCATTTCATTAATAGCCTAGATGCAATTTAATTAATGATTTGAATCTCATTTTTATAATAGTATAGAATCTTATATATGTCTAACCATTGGTGTTTCAACACAAAATCAAGTCTTTCTCACTGAAGTTAGAAATAAAAAAATCTACAATATTTTATCCAGACCATAATGATCAACAAATAAAGGAACCATATAGCTTCTCATGAAAGGCTATAGAAATGTGTTACTTTTCAAAAGCTAATAATATTAACTTGAATTTTAAAAATTCTTGTTAGAATGCAAAATAAATGTTAATTTCTTAATTGATTAATATATTTATAAGCATATTATGTATATTCACGAGAGAACATTTTTTTAGAAATAAGTTATAGATAGTTTAGACAACATTCACTACTCATATTACATGAGTGACTAAACAAAATACTTTACAGTATTGTTTCTATGCATTGTCTAAAATTTCATAATTTATAGTATTATATAGTCATCACAAGCTTGAGTATTGTATTTTGAGCCAAATAATTTATTTATCATCAATTCTATTTCTACCATGTTCTTAGTAGTTTATGGGGTTAAATCAAGTAGAATTAACGATGGTAAAGATCTAATTGCACATGATTTTGATTCACCTTACTTGGACTAGTAGTTATAATTCTATAAAGCCACTAAATACTATAAAAAATCAAAATCACAACCAAAATAATTATAAATAATTATTTAACTCTATTCATGTCTAGCCATTGCAATGAAAATGTTTTTACTAAATTGACTAACTTCCATTTGCCATAATGTTTTTCTATGCAATTACATATTCCTAGGATTGATCCATATTCTCTTTTTGTGAATTTATTTCCTAAGAAATTATCCTATCATTTTAGAAGCTCATCATGCTCACATGTTTTGCCTTGTCTTGATTCCATGAGCATGCCTAGTTTGATAGGTAAACCAACTATCATACAATTCCATCACTAGGCTTATTTCATCCTCTAATTACCACTACACATAAAAATCAAATAAACAAATGGTGATAAATAAGCCTAAAATATTTGATTTTATTACATTTATACTATTCTTATTTTCTATGTATCAAAATTTAGGCTATATAAAAAATAAAAAATGCATGCTATAATATTCACTTCATATTTTCGCTTAGTGCTACTGCCAAACTCTTCATTTAAATCATCTTATGATAATATTTTATCTCTCTACTTATGTATTTTTTTTTAATTCATACCTACCCAGATATTTTGATTCTAATTTTATGTTTTGCTATATATGTTGATGCATTTTGTTCTTATTTTTGTCAATGGGTGATTTGATTCAATGCACTCCTACATGACTGGTTGTTAATGTTTTCTTAATTCTAAAATATAATTAAACAAGTTTATTTTGAAATATAATATTTAATTAGGTACACTATGTATCACACATTTTTATAAGTTATTTGTTTTTCTTTTTAGTTTTCTTTGTCCCTTTAATTCAAAAATTGATTCAAAAATTATTCATGATTTAATCTTAGGACATGAATTCGATATCTTTATTAGTTCATCTCATAAATATTTTCATTAATGTGTTTATGTCATGTATCTATGTAAGTTTTCATATATACCAAGAATTTCCTTTCATTAAATAGTAATAATAGAGAAGACTTGATTTTTATCAATAATAACATAATTGTAACATGACCATTACATTCATTATCAATTCCATTCGAAACATTGTGTTGGTTTCATACACATTTAACATTTATGGTATAGGGATAAAAATATAATATATACATATGTATAAAAATATAAATATAGAAACAAACTATATTCATATTTATAATCATACATACATATATATGTATAAATACACACACGTGTGTGCACACACACACACACATAGACACACACAATGAGACATAAAGATACTTGAAAAATATTTAAGTAATTTGAATGTTAAACTAATAAAATATCTCATGATTAATCTTAATGAATTTTATTTATAGTGTTGAATAGGAAGTGCTTATATGTCATTACATTGCAAAGATTATTAGTTGTCTGATACATGTTTTTTCTACCAAAAAGCACTATTTGACTCTAAATTTAATTGATGATTTGTATTCTATTTATGGACTATATAAGTATGAAAAATAATCATGCTTTTACGAATGTATTTTTCTTGTATATTTTAATAAAAGATAAGTTTTAATGTAAATGTTATTTATCTTGAACTAACATGTTCTTGTGTTCATGCTTACATTACCCCTGAACTTTTATGAAGGAAATAGTACAAACATAAAAAATATACTATTAAATTATAAATTTAAACAAATATATTGTGTTATAATCTCAACTCATTACCATAATTGTGTATGCCTAACACTAATCCATCTTGTCTTAATGTGAAGCTTATATTACAAGCAATTCTTCAAGCATTTAACAAGATTATATTCTAGCCCCATTCATTGTTTATGTTTTTTTAATATCATTATTTATTCAAAATTATAAAATCCATATTTCACACATAAGCATACAAACCTATCTTTAATCTGGAGAGGGTAGTAAGAAGAAGAATCACCATATGTTTCCCAATCATAAGCCTTGCAATCACTCAGATCAATATTAGATTTGAAAAAATGATACTAAGTTGAAATGTGTCCTTGAAGACTCAATTACAATTTTACACTCATTAATCCCACCAACTTATCTACCATGCCTTAATATGGAATATTGTAATCACCTAAAAGTGGTATTTGGATTCTAAGAGTTTTTCTTGACATAACTTATTCCTAGCCGAGCCCTATAACTATCTCAGAGCCTTTATCACAATTTTCAGCCATTGTGCAGACTATAGACATCTCCAGATAGCTCAAACTTAGTCCTAGAACTACATTCCCATATCTCAACCCATTTTCCCCTACATACTAATATCTAGACACTAACACTACATTAAGGAAACTAGACCCACATGGCACTAGTGTCCCCAATTTGGTGTTAGTGTCCCTTGCCCTAACTCTCTTGAATGAATATATTTTCAAATGTGTACCCCTCTTAAGGTCAGCATAAGCACATTTTGTTATCTACAGAAGATACAAAACACTATAAATACAAGACTATTAGGCCTCTATCTAGGATATGGAAAATAAATGTAAAAATCCTAATAAAATAACAAATAAGTTGAGTAAAATCAAGTTTATTAATACCTACTCTACACTACTTCTACATACTACCATCTATAGCTTCCATAAGCCCAAATTTAAAATATTTCCAATCTTAAGAAAATTCAAGGCAATCAAGACCACTATCAATGTAGTATCGACTTTCACTTGCACCAAGCACTAGGTGGGAAAACTACATTGGGCTTGATCCCTCCTCGAAGTATTGGTATGTAGGCAACTCTCTTCACATCAAGGTGTTGAGGATATCTAGCCTATCCTGATAACAAACACACATATTCAGATCATGCCATAATTTAAAGGAAGATTAGCATTTGAAAATTAAATTATCTATTCTAGGCATAATATAGAGTTCTAGATTCTGTGCATGCAAGAACAAAAGCTAGAAACATAGGTGCATGTACACCTAGAAAATAGGAACAATCTTATAAAGAAGACACTATCACCATTTTAAGGAAAATATAGACACATGGTATTAATATCTAGGTGGGCCATTAATATCTAGTGAAGAATCTAATTTAGGGACCCTACTAATGACACTCAGACCTATTCGTAACCTAGTTTTCAGCACCTAGATCTTTTATTGATAGTTATTTTCTAGATATGTCTCTATTTGCACATATTTATTACTTATTTTAGAAAGTCAAAGTAATTAAAAATATATAAAAATTAGTGCTTATTTATTGCATATTATTTCACTGATTTAGATAATTCATCCCTTTAATCTAACTTAGGATTTACATAGGTAAGACCCTAAAAGGTTAAAACATTTGGTGACATTGAATTACTTCAAATATTGCATCAATCCCTAGTTTGCATTTTCCAATTTTTTTGCAATAAATTAAGGTTACATACTTTTATTTTTTTAAAATTTTCAGAACCCAACTCATTAAATCAATATCACATTAGGGTTTAATCTATTTAAATATAATTTAAAATTTTAAAAATAAACCCTAATTCAAAAAACCTTAACCCTATATGTTCTTAGGGTTTGTATCCTTTTTTTAATTTTCATTAGCTACTTTCAATTTTTTAGAGTACATATATTTTATTTTAGTATCTATATTCCAATTTTTTTACTATATGTCATCTAATAAATCTATTTTTCTTCCATTAAGAAGAAGTGTTAGACTAGGTGGTAATCATATAGAGCATATTCAAATTCCTACTATCCACACCTATAACATGGATAATGAACCTATCATAACTCTAGATATACATCCTTTACACCCTAATTATATGGATTTAAATAATAATGCATCTAAAAATGAATAATACAACCAAGATCAAGATGACATACACATTGAGAATCTAGACAATCTTTCTCCACTTAACAATGATGAGATAATTATGAACAAAGATGAGGTAATAAAAAGCTTTATAGATAGAATTTGACAATAGTCCCTTGATCATGAACAAATATTACAATACATAATATAAATTAAGAATATAACAAAATATGGTCAATCTTCAAATCCCCTAGTTAATAATGTTGATACACCTCCAGTGGAGCCAACTCAACAAACTTAGCTAAAACAACCTAAAATTGTAATTAACCAACCATCAGTGATAAATACACCTATTATGGCTAGTTTATCCACTTTAGATGTACAATCCCTTATGCATGAGATTCATACTATGTTATTTAAGGTGTTACATCTTGAGAATGAAGTGACTAAGACATCACATGCCTTGGATTTTAAAATTATCTTACATACACCTTTGGCACATCACATAGTGGAAAATCCATTACCATGAAATTTTGTGGCACCAAATCCTACATTATGTGATGCTAAGGGTGACCTAGGGCATCATCTCAGAGCTTTTCATGCAATATGCTCTATGTGTCTAATTATTGTATTATCACAAAGTTATTTCCACATAGTCTAAATAATTATGCCCTAAAATCAGTCTATCATTACATTCAATCCTTTATATGACATGTTTATATCACATTTCTCCATCAACATCAATGATAAGATATCATATGTGCAAGTGGTACATTTAAAATGAAAGTCGAATGAGCCTATCACAGATTATGTCCTACGATATAAGAATATATTAACCAAATTGACTATCCCCATGGTATATATAGAGTTTCATTTTATATTTAAAAAACATTCTCCTACCATCATTACAGGAGGCTATCTTGTTCAATAAATTTCTTATATTTACCAATTTGTGCCACATAGTCAAAGAAAGAAAGGTTAAGCTCTTATCAATGGGAAAAATAAAGTATAAAAATGGATCATAATCAACTATTAAGATTTTAAAAAAACCTCCATATAAGGTAAGCACCATAGAGAAAAAAAGTGATCAAAAGGCCACAACTAACACAACTTCTGAGCCATCTCCTAGATTGATTTTATCTATTCTTCAATGTAAATTCTTCACTAACCTTTTAGATTCACCAAAACAGGTTTTAAAATAGCTCTTAGAATTCAATGTCATATCTCTCCCTCCCATTAAAGAGTTTGATATGACATGGAATCTTCCAAAGAACTATGATTTTAATGCATTTTATGAGTACCACAAGGCACTAGGCCACACAACAAATAGATGCATAATCTTAAAGCACAAGAAACAAGATCTAATTAAGGATAATATTATTAATTTGGTCACACATATAGAGGCATAAAAATCATAAAAATAATGGATAAGTAACTAAATATATTTTTAGATCCATTTCCAAAGCAAGTAATCAACGAGGCATGGGGCACATCAGGTGTTCACTATACATATGAGGCACATCTGCCACTAGATTCATATCACATAGTTATAGAGGAAGTATATATATTATATAACACTATTGTCATGTACCATACTATAGTGCCACCTAGACCACTTATCACATTCTCAAATTAGGATATTGTCAACAATGATATAGATCTACATGCACTCTTTATATGAGCATACATAGATCATCATCCTTTCCAGAGTATTATGGTTAATAATGTGTGAATAATTAACATGTGTACTATGAAACACTTACATAATTTGGGATACACAAAGTGGGATATATTACCTAAAAATATATTCCTTATTGGTTTTTATTTCCACATTCAAAGCTTCATCAAGGAGATTGTGCTTCTATTACAAGTTAGACTAGCACACATAGCCATTCAGTTCTTAGTAGTACCTAGTGATGGTGTATTCAATATATTATTATGTAGATCATGGTTATATCAGATCCAATCCATCCCATATATAGTATATTAATTATTGAAATACATACATGTAAATCAGGTGGTCAAAGTTGAGGGAATCCCATATGAGTATCATGTACCCATCCCATAGGTAGTTCTAACATAGTTACCAATTACAATCCCATCATAAATAGTATTTAAAATTCCAAAAACATTACCAAATATTACATGGTTATTAGTTATAACTCAAAGTATAGTGCTTATATATACATCATAGAGTTTAGTAGAGCTACCAATATAGATGAGGTCTACTCCCATGGTATCGACATGTACACATACTCTCCCACAAAGACCATTATTAGAGAGACCCTTATGTAAGACATATGTCACAGTGTCTAGAGGACCTTATTATACTTATTTTATGTCAATATTAGTATTATTAGGTTCTATGGTTTCTTAACATAAGAAAACTATGTATCCTACAACTTATTCTTATACTAGATAGGTTTTTAAGATCCCTACAATTCATAGGGTGTCACAATAACTACCATAGATTCATAACATCACTACACATGCATATTCAAACATAGGTTACTCCACATAGCATATTATGGGATCAAATTTTCCCTTTCACATAATATGCATGATCATAGTTCCCTTATTTGACACAAGTCATGGTGATAGTGAGTCTCCCATGAGACTCATTGGTTAGTATGTTTCCTACTTGTATATACTTCCTTATCTATCACTCCTTGTACATAGTTTATGTCCATTTCTTGTACATATCTTATATCCTTAAATTTTTTTAAAAAAATATAACATGTCAAAACATAAAAACATTCAAATATTACTAAAAAAACACAAAATTTATAGATTGTATGCATTTATATGTTTACATTACTTCTATTTTCCAAAAATTACTTGTGCTATCTATCTTATTATAGTAAATTTCTATCATACATATATGATTCATTTATTCTTGTCGAGTGTTTATAGATTACATGCAAGACTCTAGTCCACTACACTAATCTAGACTTGCTATCATCTACCTAGTAAGGGCATATACATCGATCCAGTTTTATTCATTTTCTACATCAACCCACTTTAAGCATATTATATATAGTTTATACTACCAATTTATATCTTTAAATTCTATACATTCAATTTTATGCATTGGTGTATCTTGATATTGATCACTGCTACTCATGCTCAGAGTTTTTCCTAATTATCACTAGTTTATACTCAACATGTGTGCATCCTAGCATTTACACAGATTTATACTACATAGTTATACATGCTTTCATTTCTATTTTTCCTAGATTAAACTGAATTATGTTTCCTATGTTTCTTTTATTTGAGGGAATTTGAATATTCCACTATACTTTGGCTCTATGCCACTTCTATGTATGTATGCCTTGGCCATGTTCCCATGTCTCTTGTGTTTTCTTTCATGATTGCATACATACACATTTGAACATGTCCTTATATGTGGATTTAAGTCAAATTTATCCATGCTTGTGTATGTATAGATTTGAACATGCCCTTGTATCAAATATTTAATATTTACATAGTCCATCAAGTATTAACAAATTTCTTCTAAGAGAAACTGTGTTCAATTTTTAACATCATTGAATTTTAGATCAACTACTTTATCTTTCATTAGGAATAAAAATATCAAGTAGTTGATCTGAAACACATCAATGTTAAAAACTAAATACAATTTCTCCTAGAAGAAATTTGTTAATAATGTCCTTGTATGTCTTCAATTCTCAGATTTAGTGAAATGTGCCTATGTCCCTTGTATTATGTCCCTTTAGCCTAATTTTGTGTACCTTGTGTATTAATGTATGATTTCTTGTACATGTATTTTCCATGAAACTTTTTAGACACACCAATATTTGATGACACAAGGGACTTCATGCATATACCCTTCCCACTTGGGTGTCATGATGGACATCATACCCCATCTCCCTAGATAGCTACTCAAATTTATTATTATACACATTGAATACATATATCTTAACAACTTTGTGTAATGATAGATTACATTACATACTTATGCTCAAATTATTTTACATTTTGATTTTATGTTTGCACATTATACTGGAATATCACATAGTTATCATATATGTTCCAACTAACACATTTTGTATATCGATTTTCTTTTGAGGACAATTATTACATAATTTCTAGAACTAAATTTAAAAGAGGGGGCATTCATAAGGGTTTTTCATAGAGATTAGGATCCTACACTGCTATTCATAGATTATTTTCTACACATAGACTTAGTTTCATTAAATTAGACATAATTTAGACACATGAAAAAATAGGGACTAAGAAAGCAGTTCAATCACCTAGATTTTAGACCATATTGACATAAGCACTTAGATTGGTATAATAGTGCCATAGGGAACTACTATATACTACATGGTGCTATTTTATAGTATCCCTAGCTTTAGGGTAATCTAGATTATTTAGAATAGTACACTAGGTACAACATAAATTTGCATAGATATAGTCACAAATTTGATAATTATGTTTAGATTTTTCTTAGATATAATCATTTCAATTCAGATTCATACCAATTACTTATATTGGGTGAATCATGCATAACATGATCATTCCCACATTTAGTTCAGATACATAGATATAATTATTACATACTTAGTTTAGAAACAATATACTTAGATATCAAATTAGGGGCATGTGTGTGTCACATAGTTTTCATATGTTTGATTGCACACAAGTTGATCAAATGGAATGGAAAACTCCAAGTCATTCTTGACACTGTATACATTCTATATACTATTCCAGATTATCACCAATTTCATGCATTACTCCATCTATAGTGGTTGGCATTCTTGAGTGGCCCAGAGCTACCTAATGTACCTAAGTGGCTACAGATCTAACATACATAGTTAGATACTTTTATCACTTTGTGTAGTTCAATTTTAGATGCATCTACTACAAATGGGTGGGAAATCATGGACTTATATCCTACTTGAGTTATTGAGCCACCCACATGAGAGGATTAGACACACTTAAAGTCTTATCCAAGCTATTCACATGTCATAATACACCAAGTAGGGATGGGAAATGATAGAGTAAAACTTGGATTGAGCTCTTGAGCCACCCACATATGAAGATTGAGCAATCTATAAACTTAGTCCAAGTTATTTAATTATTTGATCACTATATACATATGCACACATAGGTTGTCACTAGGTTCAATCATTAGTTCACATACCCAATAAGGTGTATTCATTCATTTCCTCTTTCCTATCTCTTTACTAAAATTTACTCAGATATTTTATTTAATATAGTCTTTTGATTTAGATATCTCTTAAATAAAGACTAATTTATGCATGTTTCATTATAGTTCATTGCTTTGGATCATGTTTCACATATGCAGACCTAGTTTCACATGCTCATAATCAGATACTCAGGCTTCACTTCTTAGGTAAGTCCAAGTATACTTCTTTTTACTTATACTATTAATTTCACTTTGTTTTATTTCTAGCATAATTGGTAAGGGGTGGTAAATGTAATCACCTAAAAGTGGTATTTGGATGATAAGAGTGTTTCTTGAGACAACTTATTCCTATCCTATCCCTAGACATATATTATATATTATATCACACTTTTCCATCCATTATATGGATCAAAAACATCACCAGTAAGCTCAAACTTAGTTTTATAACTGCATTCCTAGATCCCTACCCATTGTTCCCAAAAACATGTCAGTTATACACTAGTGCAACATTAAGGACACTAGAGCCACATGGCACTAGTATCCCTAACTTGGTGTTAGTGTACATTTCCTTAACTCTCCCATATTTATATATTTTTAAATGTGTACCCCTCTTAAGGTCAACCGAAACACATTTTATTATTTTCAAAAGATATAGAAGACTATAAATACAATACTATTATACCTCTATCCATAAGATGGAAAATAGATGCAAAAATCATATTCAAATAAGAAAAAAGTTGAGTAAAATCAAAGTTATTAGTCCCTATTCTACCTTACATTTACATACTATCATCTATATCTTCCCTAAGCCCATATTTCAAATATTTATAATCTCAAGCACACTAAAGTAAATCAATATCATTATCATTATATCATTCAATTGCACTTGCACCAAACATTAGGTGGGAGAACTACATTAGGCTTGATCCACCCTCAGAGTATTGGTATGTAGGTAACTCTCTTCATAATAGGGTGTTGAGGATGTCTAGTCTATCCTAAGAACAAACACATATTTTTAACTCATGCCATACTTGTAAGGAATATTAGGGTTTGAAAATTAAATGAGTGATATCAGGCATAATACAAAGTTCTATATTTCATGTGCACATGAATAAAATCTAGAAACATAGGTGTAGGTGCACCCATAAAATAGGAATAGTCCTATAAATAGGACAATAACACCAATTTGAGGACACTAGATCCATATGGTGCTAATGTCCAGGTGGGGCATTATTGTCCAATGAAGAATCTAGGTTAGGGACCATATTGATGACACTCAGACATGTCCATAACCCAATTTTCAACACCTATATCCTCCATGACAGATGCTTTCTAGATAATTCTCTATTCAAACATATTTATTACTATTTTTATATAGTCAAAGAAAGTCAAAATATATAAAAAAAAATTAGTGATTATTTATTGCATATTATTTCACTTATTTAGACAACACAACCCATTAATCTAACTTAAGATTTACATAGGTAAAACCCTAAGGTTAAAAAACATATGCATATGGTATAATTCCTATGTAATTTCAATTTAATGTTTCATATAATGTATTTTTTATCATCAATTTTATTCCTATTAATTCCTTACTAGCTTATGAATTTCAATTAATTATTTTTAGAGTCATCTTTAGAACACTGAAACATATACTAAAAATCTGGCCATTAGTGTTTGGACATAGGATCAAGTCTTCTCTTTATAAGGTAAAAAGAAACAACATATAGTATTTTATCAAAAAAATAATAGTGAGCATAGGAAGAAACTATATGCTTTATGATGTAAGGTTGTAAAAAGGTCATTTGGCATTTCAAATATCACTTTCTCATATAGATTCTGATCATTTTCAAATGTTTGAACATCAATTAAATTTCAATGAATATGTTCCATTTATATATATTATTGATAAATATTTAAGTAATATGAATGCTAAACTAGAAATATATCTCATGTCTCATCCCAATGAATGTTATTTCAAGTGTTGAAGTGGGACTACTTAAATGTCATTGAATTACAAAAGTTAATAGCTGTCTAAAATATGCTTTTAATGCCACAAAGCACCATTTGACTCTAAATTTAATTTATTCTTTGTATTATATTTATAGACTATATAAGTATGAAAAAGAATCATGCTTTTACAAATGTATTTTGATTCTCAATTTTAACAAATGCTAAGTTATATTTTAATTATTATTGATCTTTAAATAACATGCTCATGTGTTCATGCTTACATTTCCGTTGGATGTTTATGAAAGATATAGTACAAACATAAATAATAAACTACCACATTATAGATGTCAAAAATATATTAGTGTTAGACTCTCAGCTCATAACCATAATTGTGTATGCCTAGCACTGATCCATCTTGTCTTTAAAAAAAAAATTGAACCAACTCTTTGGTTCATATACATTCTTCAAGTTTATATTAAGAGTGCAAAATAAATTTTTGTCTTGATCACATTTTTTTGATTGATGGAGAAACATTTTGTAGAAATATTTAGAGTACAAAATTAATAATGCCAAATAGTTATCCCCACGCAATACTAACTTCTACTTCCCACAAGTACTTGGCCCTTTGCGCCTTTGTTTTATTAGAAATTGATTTTAATTAAATACTATTGTAAGAAAAAAAAAATTAATATTTAAACTTTATGTTAAAAGTATGATGCTAAGGAAAACTAGACCATTTATTATCATTGTTCAAAATAGTTCATTTGTAATCAAAATTTTAAAGTGTTCCCTTTATTAAATTGATTCTTAACTACCAATAATACACTTTATCATAATTAGAATATTCTTTTCAATTTTATTTTGTGAATTTACTTGGTTCACTTTACAACTACTCTTCTTTCTGTGGGTATCTTATTTTTTATCCTTGGTGGAAAGAGTTTCCATCCTAATTAGATTGCATGTTTAATAACATAAGTATATGTGTTCCTCGATCCCATAATCCATTATTGGCCTCCTATGGACAATAATATATTAAATTAAATTAATAATAAATATGAATGACAATATGTACTTGGGATTTGTCCACTGGTCATCATACAAAACACCCTTCCTCTCATTTATTTTTCCATCTTACAATTATAGACTTTAGGGCTTGTTGTACCTCAAGCATTTTTTATAGATAAAAAATAATATATGACTTTAGATATATGTTATAAGTTTTCAAGTGATAAATATAGTATATTTACATATTTATACATAACTACTATGGGCATTGGAAAATAATTGGTCATGATGGAGATTCCAATATGGTTGCCCATTTTATTTCCATCTTTATAAAATTAAGAATATGGTCAACATCGATTCAATTTTTTAACATATGTTAGAGATTTATAGATATAAAGGACATGGATTGGGATTAGGATCGTGGAAGAAGAGTCAAAATATAAAATGTATAATTTGCCTTATGTCTCATGATATTTGTGGGTTTCATTCCTTTTATTAAGGATGGATTTATTGCTTGTTTTGGATTAATCTATGAGAAATGAAATGATAAAAAGTGTGTTTCATCCCATGACTTGAATTATTGGGCATGTGTCCATACCCTTACTCATAGTGGCATTTTGGTAGCTTAGTCCAATCATACACATAGATATTAAAAGTTACCCATCAACTGCATGCACTAGCTATAAATGAATCATGATGTTTTACCTCATCTATGTTAGTATTATATATTTACTAATTAGGTTATGTGAGACACTTTGATTTTTTTCAAGGGTGAAAACATAATATTAATAACTATGATATTATTATGTACCTATTTAATGTTATGCAAGGTTTTCATTCTCAATTACACTATTAGTGTGTACCCATTTAATGATATGCATGGATTTGATCCTCTTTTGTACAATTGACTTGGATGAAAAAATGTATTCTTTCTCCTAGTGACCATTAATAGTTATGAACAAATAACATCAAATCTATTATAACACTATTCTATGAGTCATTAATTATAGTTACTTGGTCTTAAGGTTAGTAACCTGTTAGAAGACTTTTTGGACCCTTCAGTGTTTGACTTAGAGGTTTGTTTCATATTATTCTACACAAATTTTGGATTTATTATGATTTTGGTGTGTTTTTGATTTTAGTGGTGTTAATTATATGTTAGTAAATGTAATGGATATTTTAATACAACTACCCATGCAAAAATGGATGCCATGGTTTTACCTAAACAAAGGCTAGAAACTTAATGGTGGAAGTATCAAGATTTGGTAGCTAGTCATGGATAACTAACTATGTATTATGGAAATTTTATCCACTTTAAATGTTAGTAATAAATTGTTTAAACTCTAAAGGACTAGTTATAAATAATATTGTAAGTAGTCAATTTAGTAGAATCAAGGTTTTAGTGGTGGTAAGTGGATTCAAATTATAAAATAGTGCCCAAAATGCTAAAGAAGAGATTATATAAAATTTAAAACAAAAATATATTATAAATAACCTAATATAATGCACTAATCATGAGTTAATGAACATAATTTTAATTAGTGATATAGTGAAATTACAAATATGAATATGAACTCAAATGTAGTGAGTTGTGTTATGGTAGGTATATAACAAAATATATATTATAGAAAATATGACACTAAAATAAATTAATATGGGTATATGTGCATCTTGGGATTTATTTTTTTGACTAAAACATCCTCATATCACATTATGTAGGATGGGTTGGTATTGTCCTTTTATTCAAATCTTAAGAATAAACTATAAACTAATTTAATAAATTTAGTATAATGTTATAAAGGATCAATTATTTTGTAAAATTTTTATAATGGAGACAAACAATAATTTATAACTATGGAGAAGTTAGAGTTATGTACTTATGAGGTAATTAGTGTTATCTAATTATGAAGGATAATTTATATTTAAGATCAATGGAAAGGAAAATATTTTGGAAAGGGTAATTGATATTAAGAGAAAATAACATTTTAAGCAAATGTTATTGTGATCAAATCTTATTTTGGGTTAATAATGTGAATAGTAATATTGTGTGTGTGTGTGTGTGTGTGTGTGTGTGTGTGTGTGTGTGTGTGTGTGTGTGTGTGTGTGTGTGTGTGTGTGTGTGTACATACACATAAATACACATATATGTAAGTATGTATGTATGTATGTATGTATGTATGTATGTACACATGTGTATATTGTTGGAAATACTATCATTGATGTCAAAGGTCTAACTTTATTAGTGACAAAGACCCCATAGCATTTAATATCTTAAGGTGTTTTTAATGTTCATATTTTGGCTAAAGTGTGTTAATATTTATTAAATATTAATGAATATATTTTTGGTTTCATAAAGTCAAAAGAGGGGCCATGAAGAATTCAAAGAGTCATGAGATAAAGACAAAAGAGGGAAAGGATTCATTTTTACATGAAGGGTCACCTTGAGGAATTCAAAGAGTCACCAAGTGAAGACAAAAGAGGGAAGGGTGAATTTTTCCATGAAGAGTCACCTTGAGGAATTCGAAGAGTCACCAAATAAAGACAAAAAAGGAAAGGACACATTGAAGGTTCACCATGTGAATTTTCAAATGAAAGGATTTAAGGGACATGAAATTTTGTTACCATTTTCCATTTGGATTGACGGGTCACAAAGGGTGAATGCCAAAGGTCATTTGGAAAACTATAAAAGTAGGCCTGGGAAGCCATTGAAATATGCAAGAGTGTTCATGGTTTGTAACTATTTTATATAAGAAAAGAGAAGAGAATAGAAAGAGATATTGTAGATTTCTATCATTTGTTGAGAAAGCAACATTAATAGATAGTTGTGTTTTACATAAGAGGGGTTGGTTCTCTTGTGGGTTAGTGCTCACAAATAGTTTTTGTCTTATTGATTGGAAAAGGGGTTGGTGCTCCTACAATTTGGTTCTTGAAAAAATTATAATTTAGGTTGGTGATAATTCATATACTTAAAATTACCCTCCATGGTTTTTGCCACATTGGAATTAACCTCCATGGTTTTTCCCACATTGGGTTTCCATGTAAAAATCTACTCTCTCTCTCTCTCTCTCTCTCTCTCTCTCTCTCTCTCTCTCTCTCGTGTGGTGTATGTTATTGTTTCAATTTTATTACATATCTTGAATGTATGGTTAACTAGAGTTTGATTAAGCAAAAGTTTTATAAGATTTATGATATACTGATTCACCCCCTACCCCGCCTTCAGTAGATCCCATGCTTAACAATTGGTATCAGAGCATGTTATTTTAGAAAGAGTTTAATAGCTTGAAAGTAGATTGGGGAAAGCACAATGGTTGGATCACATGAAGTTTTTTATACAAATAAGGCACACTTGTTTGATGGGACAAATTATTCCTTTTGGATCATAAGGATGAGGACTTACTTGATGACCCTTGGATATGACATTTGGCAAGTAGTGATGGAGGAATACGAGGAGCCACAAACACTTGTAACTACTCCTATAGAAAAGAAGAGATGTGAAAATAATGCTAAAGATTTAAATGTTATTTTATGTGGTTTATGTGAATCAAAATTTTTTAAAGTTATGAAATGCAAATCTGCTCATGAGACTTGGGTAAAGCTTGAGAATACTTACAGAGGTGATGGAAAGGTTCAAAACGCTAAGATGTAGACTTATAGAAGATAGTTTTAAAGTTTGAAAATGGAAGAGGAAGAAAACATAACAAGTTATATTTTTTAGGTTGATCAAATAGTTAATCAAATTTAATGCCTTGGAAAAAAATTGGAAGAGTCAATGGTGGTACAAAAGGTTTTGAGATCTCTACCATTGAGATATGATGCAAAGGTATTGACAATTGAGGAGATGAAGGATATAACCAAGCTAAAAAAAGAGAAACCTTAAAAAATGGAAGCTACTTTCAAGACATCAATGAAAGACAAGGCTAAGATTAAAGAATTAAGTGATATCACTAGTGATGAGGAAGATGATAATGGATCTCTATTCATCCACAAGCCTAAGAAAGGCACATGTAAATATCAAGGAAAGTCACCATTTAAATGTTTTAAATGTGGTAAGATTGGACATTTTATAGTTAAGTTCTTAGATAATAAAAATGGTGAAAATAAATAAGGAAAGTATACATACAAGAACTTCAAATAAAAATACAAGAAGGGATTCAAGAAGGAGATTTTATATTATAAAGTTCCTAGCTCAGTTGAAGATAGTGGAGTCAGTGACTTAAATGAAGAAGAGATTTTATTCATGACCATACATGAAAATGCCTTTGCAATAAAAATTATAGATGATTAAGAAGAATAAAATTATGAATTTGAGGTGAATATGGAAGGAGAACTCATTTATGCCTTATAATAATTAAAATCTATGGAGAAGAAGAATCGAAGATTGAAGCTCCAAATCAACAAAAATGAAAAGGAGTCAAAGCAAATAACTAAAGATCTACAAGAACACATTGAAGAATACAAAAATACTAAATAAGATATAATAGTTCAATTACAAAAATTAAGTGAAGAATGTGAAAATTATGTTGTTGAGATTATCTCTTTAAAAGAAGATATCGAGAAAACAAAGAAAGCAGTCAATTATTCAAATTTTTACAATAACACTAACATGTTGAATAAGATATTAGAAGTAAAAAATCAATATCAGAAAAGATAAGTCTTATAATTGAAAATAAAACAAAACTATGCTAAAGCCCTTACAAAAGAGGTAATAAAAAGGGAAGAAGTTAAGAATGTAGAGGATATCTCAAACAAAGAAGGCTGGAAGGAACAGAGCTACAAAAGACAACAAATTCAAAGATACGTAAATCAAAATAGGTTCTACTTTGATGGTTATTGTTTTTATTGTAATGGTTATGGTTATAAGAAAATAGACTATTGAAAAAGATCTAACAATTTTAGAAACAAGAAGAAGGAAACTAATGCACATTCAAGTAGAAGCCACAACTCTTTTTCTCCTCTATCAGGATTTGATGAATAGGCCATAGTGTGTTACAAGTGTAATAGTTTTTGATACAAATCCCATAATTATATAAATATTTTTGAGTCAGTCAAGAAAGACCAAAGCTTCAAGGTTCCATTCATCAAGAAGAAAGTTCAGATAGGTTCATGGCAGAAGAAATAACCTAAAAAGTCTATGTTAGTTCAGACAAATTTGCATGAAAGAAATGAAGAAAAGACATGGTTCATTAAGAAAAGATGTTCGAGGCAAATGACAGGAGATAAGAGAAATTTCATAACTCTAAATAAGATCAATGGTGACACGGTGAAATTTGGAGATAATCCACTGTTAGAATAGCTGAAAAAGGTACATTAAGTTTGGATAATGGTAGAACTAAGATTGAAAATGTTTTGTATGTAGAAGGTCTTAAGCATAATATATTAAGTGTAAGTCAAATGTGCAATCAGGGACACACATTAAAGTTTTATGTAGAAGGTTATGAAACTATGAAAAAATATTTAGATGTGTTGATTGCAGATGCTTAAAAGATTAGGCAATAATTTATATATGTTATCAGATATCAAAGGTCAAAAATGTTGTTTGAGACAGGTTGAGGAAAGTTGGCTATGGCACAAGAGAATGGGACACATAAATTTTAACAATGTTGTCAACATTAACAAGAAACAAGTAGTTAGAGATCTTCCAAAGATTAAAAATCCCTCTAACATGTTTTGTCAACCATGCCATCATGGGAAGCAGGTTAGAAGATGGTTCAAGACAAAAGAATACTCAACCACTCAGATGTTAGAGCTTGTTCACATTCATCTATGTGGACCTACTCAAACTCAAAGTAATCAAGGTGATAAATACTTCATGTTGATTATTGATGATTTTACACATATGACTTGGATGATGTTTTTGAATAAAAAATCAGAAGCTTTCAACCACTTTAAAGCATTCAAGGCTTTAGTTGAGAATGAAACTAGTTCAAAGATTAAGTTCCTGAGATTATATCAAGGAGTAGAATTCATTTTAGATAATTTTATTGAGTATTGTGAATACCATGAGATAAAGAGACATTATTCAATAGCTAAAACTCAAATAAAATGGAGTAGTTGAGCAAAAAAATAGAATAGTTTAGGAGATGGTGAGGATGATGCTAAATGAATCTAAGATACCAAATAAATATTGGAGAGAGGTAGTATGCACATCAATTTATATAAAAAATAGAGAATTATTGAGATTCAATAGTGACAAGACTCCCTATGAGCTATGGAAAGACAAACTAGTTACTGTTGATTATTTTAGAGTTTTTGGTAGTAGATGCTTTATAAAGAGAACTGATGAAAATTTGAGTAAGTTTGAATCTAGAATAGATGAAGGTATATTTCTTGGATATTAATGCAAAATTAAAGCTTATAAATGTTTTCAAAAAATAAACAAGAAGATAGTTGAAAGTGCAAGTGTCAAGATAGATAAAGATGTAACACAAAGAGCTAGTGATATGATAAACACTCATAAAATCATTGAAGAAGAATTTTAAAGAATCAAATGAAGATGTGAAGAAGGAGCAAAAGATCACCAAGATCCCATCCAAATATTTCCAAGAAATCATAATGAGATTGATATCATTGGGAACATAAATGGAGTTTTCACCAGAAGGATTATGGTAACTGAATCTGAGCAAGTTAATTTTTCTTTATTATCCAAAATTTATCGTAGAATTTTTTTAGAATCTAGACATGATGAGCATTGGGTTAAAGAAATGGATGAATAATTAAATTAGATAGAAAAGAATGATACTTTGGAATTAGTGCCTAGACCAAAAGATCAAAATGTGATATGAATAAAATAGGTATACAAAAATAAGTTGAATGAAGATGGTGAAGTTACTGGGAATAAAGCAAGGTTTGTATGTAAAGGATATGCTAAAATTGAGGGTATAGATTTTGAATTATATTTTACACTAGTGGCAAGGCTAGAGGTTATTAGAATGTTTCTTACATATGAACTATTTAATAATTTCAAAGTGTTTTAAATGGATGTCAACTCTACTTTCCTGAACAAGAATCTAGAAGAGGAGGTCTACATTGAGTAGCCTGAGGGATTTATTCTCTCAAATGATATTAGACATGTATGCATATTTAATAAAGAACTATATGGATTGAAACAAGCTCCTAGAGCTTGGTATGCAAGGCTTGATAAGTGCCTATAGGATCAAGGTTTCAAGAGAGGTTTTGATGATAGTAATCTCTACATCAAAATAGAAGGTAAGCATTAGTTGATTATTGTGGTATATGTTGATGACATAATATTTGGAGGAAACATTGAAAAGATGACAAAATAATTTTTTGATAATATGCAAAAAGAATTTTAGATGTCTATGCTTGGAGAAGTGTCATTTTTCTTAGGGTTACAAATATTTCCATCAGATAAAAGAATTTTCATATCTCAAAATAAATATGCCAAGAAAATGTTATAAAAAATTGGTTTTGAGGATTGTGCACTAGTTGGCACACCAATGGGTACATGGAACAAGGTGAGTAAGGATGAAGATTCACTTGTTGAAAATCAATATTTATATAGATCTATGATTGATAGTATTTTATATTTGACAACATTGAGTCCACACATCATGCATCTAATAGGCATGGTTCTGAGATATCAGGCAGCCCTGAAGGAGAGTCATGTTTAGTTGGTGAAGAAAATATTTAGATATGTCATGGGGACATTGGATTACATATTGTGGTATCTCACAAGTAGAGATTTCACTTTAGCTTCCTATATAGATTTAGATTGGGAAGGTTGTTTGGATGATAGAAAGATTACAAATAGAGGAGCTTTCTTCCTTGGTGATAGTTTAGTATCATGGCTAAGCAAGAAGCAAAACTCAATATAACTTTCTACAGCTGAATAAAAATATATTACAACAGTGTTGTGTTGTACTAAAGTGCTTTGAATAAAGTAGACATTAGAAGACATCAAGGTAAAACATGATGAACCTATCTCTATTTTTTGTGATAACACAAGTGCTATTAATAGTTCTAAGAATCCAGTGATGTATTCAAGAACAAAACATATTCCTATCAGATGTCACTTCTTAAGAGAGTAGGATACATATCAATAGGTTAAGTTGGAATATATTAGTACTATAGAATAGATTGCAAATATTTTCACAAAGGCACTACCAAAGGACACATTTGATTATCTATGAGAGAAGTTGGGAGTAATTTCTTTTACTTCCTACCATTGAGGATTAACATCATTTGAGGGGAGATAAGTGTTAGCTCCAAGATATACCCTTTGTTATTGATGTCAAAGGGGGAGAAGTACAAAAATTGGTATAAGAATAGGTTCAAGAATAGGTATAGGGAATAGGTACAGGATGCTACAGTAATGGGGAGTTACTATATGTTTTTTTTGGCAATATGGGCATGTTGGTAGTACAAGTTTCAGGATGTGGCAGTTTTAGTTTGAGGTTACCACAGTGATAAAGGGGGAGATTTTTGGAAAAATTGTCATTGATGTAAAAGGTCTAACATTATTGGTGACAAATGCCCCATAGAATTTAATTTCTTAAGGTGTTTTTAATGTTTGTATTTTGGTTAAAGTGTGTTAATATTTATTAAATATTAGTGAATATATTTTTGGTTTCATAAAGTCAAGAGTAGGCCCATGAAGAAGTCAAAGAGTCATGAGATAAAGACAAAAGAGGGAAAGGATGCATTTACCCATGAAGGGTCACCTTGAGGAGTTCAAAGAGTCACCAAGTGAAGATAAAAGAGGGAAGGGTGCATTTTTTCATGAAGAGTCACCTTGAGGAATTTGAAGAGCCACCAAATAAAGACAAAATGGGAAATGATGCATTTTCTCATGAAGGGTCACCATGTGAATTTTCAAATGAAACGATTCAAAGGGTCATTCAAGTTTTGCGCCATTTTCCATGTGGATTGAAGGGTTACAAAGGGTGAATTCCAAAGGTTAATTCAAAAGCTATAGAAGGAGGCTTGATAATCCATTTGAAATATGCAAGAGTGTGCATGGTTTGTAATTGTTTTATATAAGAAAAGATGAGAGAATAGAATGAGATATTATAGAGTTATATCATTTGAGAATAAAGCAACATTAAGAGATAGTTGTGTTTTATATAAGAGGGGTTGGTGCTCCTATGGGTTGGTGCTCACAAATAGTTGTTGTGTTGGTACTCAACAAAGGGGTTGGCACTCTTACAAGTTGGTGCTTGTGAAATTTATAATTTGAGTTAGTGCTAATTCATATACTTGAGATTGTTCTTCATGGTTTTTCCCACATTGGGTTTCCATGTAAAAATCTACTCTCTCTCTCTCTCTCTCTCTATATATATATATATATATATATATATATATATATATATATATATATATATATAGAGAGAGAGAGAGAGAGAGAGAGAGAGTAGATTTTTACATGGAAACCCAATGTGGGAAAAACCATTATATATATATATATATATATATATATATATATATATATATATATATATATATATATATATATCTTGTGTGGTGCATGTTATTGTTTCGATTTTATTTCATATCTTGAATGTATGGTCAAGTGGAGTTTGATTAAGTAAAAATTTTATAAGATATATGATATACTGATTCACCCCCCTTTGATTCACATTATTTATTTTGGGTAAATAATGCAAATAGTAATATTCTGTGTGAGTGTACATACATACATACATACATACATACATATATATAGATATATGTGTGTGTGTACATACACATATATGTAAGTATGTATGTATGTACATGTGTATATATGTATGCATGTATAAGTTTTTAATCCATTTGATGTTTTTACATATACATGTTATTTAACTTGCTTATGTGTTATTTTAGGTTATTGAGGAAGATCCACATTCATGAGGATGAGTGATAATGTATATATTCCACCTATATATGTGCATTTCTTAAAACTATTTTTGGTAATGATCAAATGATGAATTATGATTTTTCTTATGACCCATGTTTATTTCACATATATAACATGTATGTCTTCTACATATTTCAAAGGTTTGTGCTTCATGTTTACTTAGACCTTGACCCCCGATTGTAGCCTAATTTAACATGGTATCAGAGTATGGTTTTTGGTAACCAAATACCAAAATTTCTATTGTGAAATCTTAAATCTAAACTTACATATCATATGATCTACCATTTTTTGACCTATTACATTAAAGATTCACCATTTCTCATATTTTAATCTTCTTCTAGGGTCCTTTCCTGACCCATAATCAAAAAAAAAGGGAAAACTATCTCTTGTTGGCCATATAACATAGTTTAAGTTTTCATGAAAAAATAGTTTGCATCATTAGATTTAAAAGGTTTCAAAACCTTATAATTGGCTATAAACATGATCTAGTTCCATGACACTCCATTTTAAATATTTTTTAGAGGCTTTGAAGGCATTTTCTTGGATTTCATACAAATCCATAACATCTAAGTCTATAGTGAAAAATATTTTTTTGTGTTTTTCAAGGGTTGTTGATAAATTTAGTGGATATTTTAGAGGAATACCAGATTTAGATACTTCATACTCGGTGAGGTTATCTTGCTTACTTAAAACTTCATTGAACTTGACCTTATTGCATGCAATTGTTAGAGTTATGGGTCCTCCCAACACCGTACAGACTTTTGAGTCTACCTTACACTACCAAAACTTCAAATAATCCTAAACACTACATGAGGTCCTCATGATTATGATGCCTAAACTTTAGATCATCTTGAAACTACTAGAACTTTAATCATCTCTGACAACTATGCATAAGGCACTTATTCTTGATGCTAAAAGTTATGTCACTACCTACTATTATAGGTCTAGAAAACTCTAATAATTGAAAAAGGAGTCCATAGTTGCAAAAACTAATTATAGCTATCATGTCTCAGATGACCCACCTAAATTTGATGCTCTAATTGTTGATGGATCACTATATCTTGATGATTGCATTCTAATGGCAGAACTCTAATGACTACTAGAGTCCCCTAAAACTCTAAAGACTTTCAAAGAACTCATAAACTATTATGATTGCATAACGCCCTTATATTTCTAAGTATATTTTGACTTCGTAAGACTAACATGACTATAAAGGGACATCAAATTTAATCCCACAAGTTTGGGTACTATCTATTTAAATTTTGGGTCTATTTGTGACATCAGCAAATGTCTCAAAGATGACATCATCAAGGGGGAACACTCATAATAGGACTTAGCCATTAGTCATATGAGAGTTTAATCCTTAGTCACAAGTAACCTAAAGGGGATTAATTTTTACATGATAACTTGAGTCAAACTTTGTGCACACATGAAATTTATGCAAAGTGGAGATTTATTTTATGAGTAAAAAAATCAAACTAACATAAGTTTCATCCTAATGCTTCTTTTTAGGCACCATTTTTTTAAGTGTGAGTTTATTCAAGTTTTACACATTGATACTATTCTCAATCCTTGTGAAATTAAACATCTATAGATTTAGGGAGTGTTGTATCAGTTTAACACATATTTATTTATTGTGTTATGGATCAGAATCAAGTTCTACTTCTTACACCATTCAGCTATCTTGAGTGGAAATTAAAAATATAAATATTTTTAAAGAGTAAAGGGTTACACTGAATCACTATGGGTAAATAAAAATAACCAACACTTGATATAGATAAGGTTAATTGGT
This sequence comes from Torreya grandis, assembly GCA_037957365.1. Taxonomy (NCBI): domain Eukaryota; kingdom Viridiplantae; phylum Streptophyta; class Pinopsida; order Cupressales; family Taxaceae; genus Torreya; species Torreya grandis. Next base: position 1,109,186 of record JARHVA010005648.1, read on the forward strand.
TTAAATAAGTGATAAATCCTATGGTCTATTTTTACTATCTATTTCTCCTATCTTGGTCTTTTATATTGAATCTAAAACTAATCCTACTAATGTTTAGACCACATTAGAAAAATACTTTGGGAGTCATGACATAATGTGGGGTCTTGAGTTAGAAAATGAGCTCATCAACTTGATTCCAAGTAACTTTGACAATATGTAAGACCTGTCCACCAAATTTAAATCACTCATATTTAAGTTTAAATTATGTGACATAGACAAAAAAGATCATTAGTTGATTTTTTCCATCCTTTTTATATTAGGTTCTGACTATTTTATCTTGACTTCTACCTTCCACACCACTAAGTGTGCCTTTAGAGCTACATGTACCATGCTTTCCTTGGATGATTTTGTTGTTGACTTGACTTTGGAGAAAAATAAAATTATTTAAATATTTATACTAAAGTTCTCCAATTTACATGCCTTAATTGTGAGTCATGATAAATAGAATGCTTATAACTTATTAAGGAGAGCAAATAGAAAAAGGAGCCAGACTAAAGAAAGGGTCATAAATCTGAGTTAAGTCCAAAACATCAACTAGGTCCTTATCTTTAGGTGGGAAACCCAAGAAATAGTGATTCAAATGTGGTTACTGTAATAAATATGGGCATGATGAAACCAAGTGTATGAAGAATCATATTTACCAATTGATAAAGATGCCTGAGAAGCCTAATATCAGTGTCCATGATTCACCTAGTAGGATTTCATCAGCACATGAATATTTTATGGATAAACACAATAGTGAGGGAAAAAGTAAAGAAAAATCACTTGTTGTAGTTACATCCCAACCTTCAAATGGGTAATTCATTATGGTGCCTCACACCATAGGGATTCATCATACAACCTTTTCTCATCCTTGGAGCCTTTTTCTATGCCTTCCATTTTGTTAGGTGACATAACTTTTATAGAATTAAGTAGAAGAGGATATATTGAACTAATGATGGGACATTTAAGGATGTTATATGTGTTCCTTCATTATCCACCAATCTCTTATCTATTCATCAAATCACTCACATTGATTTTGGTAAGAGAGTTGAGTTTACACCTAATTATATGGTTATTAGGGAAGAATATAGTGATTGCATAGTTGTATTTTGGAGAGTAGATCACCAATAAAGATTGTATACACTCTCACATTTTTATCCCAATCAACCGTATACTATATTTTTCACTCATACAGATGGGGTGAGTAAAAAAAGGCATGAACGATTCAACCATGTCAACTATCACTAACTAAATAAATTCAATTGTAATGACATGGTTTTAGGGTTTCTATGAATCCACTTTTTTAACAAAGTTTTCCAACATTTAATACTTTTTAAGCATCCTAAATATAATTATGACAAAGGAAAATCATGAAGAGCTACACAAATATTGGAGCTAGTTCACAGTGAGATTGCTAGTCCATTTCTGGTTCTTTCATTCTATATGACTAAATACATCCTTAACTTCATTGATTACTTTAATACATATAATTGGATGTAATTTATTAATAAATATGAGGTATTTGATCATTTTTAGGACTTTAAGGCTATTGCATAAAAATAATTAGGTAAATCCATCAAGATTTGGCACACCAATAATTGTGCTAAGTATGTTAGTCATCATTTTGAACAATTTTACACTTTAAAAAGGATTGAACTACAATGAATAGTTCCATACAGTATTAAAAATAATGGTTTTGTAAAGTGAAATAATAGGTCCTTGAAGGACATGGCCAATTGTATGCTACATTCCAAGTCTCTTGCACCTTAGGTATTGGGTTGAGGCCATCAACTATGTTTGTTATATCTAGAACCAAGTTTGTCATAAAGCACTAAAGGGGGTTAGTCTTTATGAATCATGGATTTATCAAAAAATCATACCAAATCACTTGTGAGTGTTTAGATGTCTTACTATGTCACACATTCCTAATAAGATTGTAAAGCAATGAAACTTCAAAGGCATATTCATAGGATATATTAAGGGTGTTAAGGGATGCATTATTATCCATATAAACACTCAAGATTTATTCATTAAGAGAACTATTCAATTTCAATATGGTCCTTCAGACTACACTTCTCCCTTTTCTTTGGACAAACTAGGATTTGATGACAATTTTGTTGATTTAGATTTACTTGAGTAACTTCTTAGTGATTTGAATTCTTCTATTATTTGTGATGAGAGTAGTTATTGGGTCTCACCTCCTCCTCCTAGAATATCTTTAGAGGATGAATAATATCCTCCTAACTCTTTGACATATTTTCCTCTTTTGGATAATTAGATAATGTAAATGTTGTCTATTGGGTTCAAGATCCTTTAGACACTAGATAAACACATTCAAAACTATAGAATTTCCTACATAAATTGATTTCATTATATTCAAATCAAAAGTCATTTCACAAGGCATTAGGTAGTCTTGAGTGGGATACTTCTATGTAAGATGAGTATGGTTACTTGATAAAGAAAAAAACTTATTATTTAGTCATTCCTAATGGAAGAGAACTTATTCAATGTAGATGGATATAATGAACAAAATTTGTAGCACATGGATCTGTAGATAATTTCAAAGCATGTTTTGCAGTAAATGGTTTTTCTAGAGTACTTGGAATTGATTATATCAATATGTTTTCCCAATTTAAAAAATAAAATCAATCTAAATCTCTTTTACCATTTCTATATCACATCATTAGGATGTTCATCAAATAGATGTGAAGAGTGATTTTATTCACATTAACCTCAAAGAGGCAATATACATGGAGCAACCACAAGGATTTATGGAGGATTATTATTTATTTTAAAAACTTTGGAAATAAATATATGGCTCAAAATAAGTTTCTCAAGATTGGTATGCCAATATGGACTCCTCTCTTCATTTTTTTGGGTTAACTAGATCCCATTCTAATTTGAATGTATACATTTTATGGCAAGATGATTCACTATTGATTCTATTTCTCTATGTGGATGACCTATTTATCATAAAGAGTTATTTATAAATAATTTTAGTAGTGAAAACCTACTTTTTTTGATAGGTTCTCAATTACTGACTTGGGTTTGTTGCATTACTTCATCAAAATTGAAATTTCTCAATTTGACTCCAGGATCACTATTGTAAAATCCAAGCATACTCTTGATTTTATTGCATGGTCTAACATGGATAACTATAAGATAAATATAACTCCATTTATATTTTGTGTGAATATTACATATAATTTTTATTCCCTTTAGTTAATTATACCTCGTATCAACAACTTATTATTAGTCTCATTTATTTTATGCACACTAGACCTAGAATTTTGTATGAAGTGGGTATAATTTATAGATTTATGAAGGAACCACACCAACTACACTAGAAATAAGTTAAGTAGATTCTTCACTATATTCAAGGTACTCAAAGTTTTGGGATTCATTATGGATTAGGCATCTATGTTGACTTGATTGGGTGTATATATTCAGATTGGGCTAGCTATAGTTTCTCCCTTGGTTTAGGACTAATTAGTTGGTAAATCAAGAAGTAGAATTCTATTTATTTATCTTTTATATAGGTAGAATATAAATTATTTATTAATGATTCCAATGATCTATTTATCTTTAGTGGATTCTCATTGGGTCTAGTATCCATTTTAGATGACCAACAATCATCTTTTGTGAAAACCAAATCACAATCTAGATCCACAAGAATCTAGTCCTGCATCAAAGAACCAATCATATAAAGATTCACATGAATTTCATTTAGGGCCTTATCCTTGAAAAAATAATTTATCTCTGCTACAACTAGACCATGGATCAAATTTTTGATATGTTGAATAAACACTTCATTCAGAGTATGTATATTCATTTGCAAGCTCTTCTTGGGGTTTAGGTAACTCCATCATCCTCATATGGGGAATTTTTGATGTAAATGAGTACCTTATCAGAGTTTGTTACCATGACCCAATTATTCACACACCTAAGCTATGATTAAGGGAGTTTTAATTTAGTTTTGTTTCATTTAATGATATTTCACTACACATGTTTAGCTTGACTAGGTGTTATTTTAGGTCATTAGAGAAGATAATCTAACATTCATGAGGATGTGTGATAATTTTTATCTTACACCTATATACGTACCTTTCCTGAATCTATTTTTTCTAATGATAAAATGGTTATTTATTAATTCTTCTTATAGTTAATGTTTAATTTCACTTCTACAACATGTATTTCTTCTAGATAATTTTATTCTAGATATTTTAGACACTTTTATTTATGTTTACTCAGACCTCAATCATCTATTATCACCTAATCCAATAAAATTATATATATTTATATATGTACATATGTATATGTATATGTTTATACCTATAAATATAGACTGGGGTTATCTAGGTTTAAAGGGGATAGAGATGGCCTAAGATACAAAGGTGATAAACTATCTCTATAGCAGGAGTAGTAGATTTTAAACTCATATATAACATATGTTAAATTATTCAAACTGAGATAGGATAAAAATAATAATTACAACTATGTTATATATGGAAATGATAAATAAGTAATGTACTTAATTGGTTTTGATGTGGACATAGTTCTAGATATAGAAGAGGAAGGAAGTAGACTGGAAGAATATTATATAATAGTCATCAAATTATGGATTAAATACCTCTAGATATAGACACTAGTGTCAACTTTGGATTGTTATATTGATGCTATTGTTTTAACCTATCACATGTGTCCTATACAGAATACCAAATAGAAAAGGTGACCACCTGAATGCTTCTAAGTTTGTGTTCACCTTCGTTCTAGTGCATTCATATCTTGGCCATGGGCTATCTCTCCTCATAAAATTAAAAAACCTTAGTTATTCATATTCATAGTGACCTTAGAGAAAAATGGGAACATAATATTGAGCTAAAACCAACAACCCTCTAACAATGAGTCTTTCTTACATATCCAATACTCCAAGGAAGACCTAAGATTGATGTAATTCTACCCTACGTGTTTGATTGTGTGTGAATCATGAAATATGAGGAAATCAAGTAAAATAGTGACCTAACTTGTAATTAGAAATTTAGGATCTTAAGTTAGTCCTTTAGTACTTTAGACCTATGTATGTCTTGTTCCTATGACTAATATGAGAATATAATAAAATAAGAGAGATTTTAGTTTATTGAGTGATTTATTGATTTATTTTTATAAGTTTCATTGGTCTATGATAGGTGAGGAATGAATGTAGTTGTTATTATATGTATATCAATCCATTCAAAGAAATAACTTGCTTTAAATCACTTAATATGACCATTAGAATATGTTTCAATCATAAATTAGATGACTTTAAGGGACTATACACTTGTCTTAGAAAAGGACACCTATGTTGACATAGGTGTTTGTCCAAGACACTATTGTTTAGGGAAAAGGAAAGTAGGTCTTAAATTTTTTTTAGAAGATAGTAGGTCTTGGTCATCAACATAAGACTGGTTGGACTAAGAGATAGGCTAAAGGGCATAAGATAGAGTAGATGTGAGACTTCTGAAAGTAGGAAAGGTCCATAACTGAAAGGAATAATGAAGGATTAAATTTCCCAAGTGTAAAAAACTAAGATGATATATAATCCATAAATATCATCTACATTGCCTCCCCCCTTTAATATAGTAATGAAATTGTCGGTTTAAATGAAAATAAATATGTAACACACCTTGTCTTTACTTGAGTCCATCTTAAATGCTTTGTTGGTGATTGATTTGAAACTAAGAGTATGTTATGATACATAATGAGTGTATGTAATATAAAATTAGAAGTATTAAAATGAATTTAAATTGAAATAATAATTTTTGGGAGTATACTTATGTATTGATATAACCACCTTGCTTATTGGTAACTTGATTTGAAAGATGTATCATTATAAATCACTAAAACTAAGATTAAGAAAAATATATAAATTAGTAAATTGCATATATCTAAGGAGATAGAGAGAGAGATATGACGAGGAGGACAATGCATACCCCCAACCTTGGAGAAAAGATGAATTTCCACCTAACAGTTGAGACTAGATCAATCGTGTAACGCAATCATACTTATAACCTGGTGAGTGTGAGTTAACCAAGTCAACTCATACTATCAAAATAGGGAAGATAAATGATACATTGAAGTCCAAGATGAAAAAATTAGAATTATTAAGTGATTTAATCATCTCAACCATACCAAAAATTGAACCAAATACTATAGTAGATTGGTTTAATGTATTTTGTAAAAGTGCAACCTAGTGCATGGTGATAATCCCTAGGAGTGATTTGAATCTAAAACTAATTTGGATTTCACATTACTAGGTACACATTGCATAGAATATGCACCTTAGATAACTATAATGCTAAAAATATGTATAAAAATAGTACCAATGTATATACATATGCCACAATAAATCATATAATTATGTTTTGGCCAATTCAGAAAGTATGTAAGTGTGGAGAACATGCTTCCAAATCATGTCATCACTATATATGGAAAAATATAAAAACTGATATAAGTGCCAATGTGGATAACATGTTTCCAAAACATTCCCCCACCATAATATGGAGATGCCATATACTAAATAAGTGTGGAGAACATGTTTACAAAACATGCCCCTACTGTATATCTTAATTTGTGAAGGCATGAAATTCATTATTCTATGGCATGCCCTCGCTGAATTTGCTACTATACATGTGTTTGTGGAAGTCATACCTTTATGACATGCCCCCACCTATATTCCCTCTCCCTCTTTAAGGTCAGGGAAGAATAGGATCTAGTAGTCACCTCACCTCAAAGGGATAAAATAACCATATAATTATGAATGAACCATGTAGAATATATGAGAGTATGCCTAGGTAAATGTATCATTGAAGGGCATAAAATGTGATCACATTAAGGCCAAATATGCATGATAAATATCATGTCAACATATATATAGTAAAAATATAAGCTCAATAATGAAATCAAATACACATACAATATCACTTAAAATTAAGTCAAAGGGAAATGGTTAAAGGAGATTGTAAATAAGGGGCATGTTCAAATGTCACACAATCAAATGGACATGACTTAGTCAAATCTCCACAAAATTAAGAATGACATATTTAAATATCTATACAAAAATAATGGCATTTAAATGTCAAAGAAATACATAAAAGGTATGAGGGATTGAAACAAAGGATCATATTAAAATTATTGAACAAGAAATAAATAACAAGGAAAGACACTTAAGGAAGTGCATAAAATAAAACATAAGAAACTAGCATAAAGCATATCATATTATCCCATGGATTGAATGTGTTATAAAAAAATTATCAAGTGCATAACATATAAAGTATCCTATGAAATATATAATCATGGATAAAGGCATGTGTAAGTACATAATAGATAAAACATGATAGTCAAGAGATCATATAATGATATAAAAATGTGTACCACGATCAAAGAAGTTAACGCCCCCAGTGTGCTATCACATTAATAAAGGTAAGGCCCAACATATGAAATATGAATAGATCATGTATATGTTTATGCATGTATCAGACTCAAGTAGAAGCATGAAACATGTGTATGTAGAAGTAACTGATATGTTATCCATCAACATGAAACTAGCACAATATGACAAGGATCCAATAAAACATGTAGGTGACAAAAGTGTTTTTGGATTTTTGAATATATATATTTTAATTTTTTTGGTATTTTTTCAATTTGTGAAGAGAAAATATCATCCAATGATTCCATAAAAATAATAGTCATAGGTATCTCCCCACTCAAAACTTGGTATACTAAATTTTTGGTACTATTATGGCACATGCATAAGTGTAATTTTTTTCACTATAGTAACTGTGATGCTTTGTGTATGTATAATAAGACTATGAGGTTGTGCAGTAGAAATAGATGGAATAGGGGTTCATGAAAACCATCTCTATGTGATCTATGGTTTATTTGGAATAAAAATAGTATAAACATGTTTAGGTGCTATGGATATCTAAACATAATGTGTAATAGAAGATGAAGATTATCTATAATCCATTATAGGTCTCTTATGTAATGGTATCTCAAGTACTGACCACCTAGTAAAGGGGATTACCTATTGTTTACCCTTAGAAACTTAAATAGTTTTCTACATTGGTATACAAAAAATTGTTCAAGAGGATGCTCATATAGAATTTTAGGAATTGTAATGACATGATTGGCATGAATGTATTTAACACACCCATGCACTGTATAAGGTACTAATCAATGTGTATGGATCTAAGGTCTCCCCAAAAAAATATCAAATATTATTTTGAAATTATAACTCAAAAGGTAGTAACCACATGTGTGGGACCAAATTTAATCACTTAAAAGTGGTATTTGGATGCTAATAGTTTTGTTTGAGTTAGCATATTCCTACATTATCCCTAGACCTATCCTATAGCCTTAGACATACTTTTCCAATCATTATGTAAACCACATACATATACAATTAGCTCAAACATATTCCTAGAATATATTTCCTAGATCTCAACACAATTTTACCAATAGTTTATGAGGTGGAAATCAGTACCACATTTGGGACATTTTAACCACATGGCACTAGTGTCCCTGACTAGGCATTATTTTCCTTAGCCCTAACTCTCCTAAACACATAATTTTAAAAATGTGTGCCCCTCCTAAGGTCAAAATAAGTACATTTTATTATCTACACATACTATAGATCTCTATATATAATGTTTTTTTTGACCTCTATTCACTAGATGTAAAATAGACGCAAAAGCCTATTCAAACAAAAGATAAATTGAGAAAAATTAAGCTATTTGATCCCTATTATACCCTACTTCTACATAATACCATATACAACATCCCTAAGTCAATATTTCAAATACTTCAAATCTCAAGCATATTCAATGCATCTATGTCCACTCACATTCTAACATTCACTTTCAATTACACTAAACACTAAGTTGGAGAACTTCATCAGTCTTGATCCCTCTTCAGAGTACTAGTATGTAGGGAAATATCTTCATAATGGGGTGTTGAGGATGTAAAACCTATCCTAATAATGAAAACATATTCATTGCTCATATCATACTTTCAAATAAGATTAGGGTGTGCATACTAAATTAGGTTTTCCAAGCACAACATAGAGTTCAAGATTTAATGCATGTAAGAACAAGACCTAGAAACATAGGCATAGGTGCTCCCAAACAATAGGAATAGTCCTAGAAAGGGGACACTAGAGACACTTTGAAGATAATACATCAATATGGTGCTACTATCCAAGTGGGGTGTTATTGTCTAGTGAGAAAATAGATCCCAAGACCCTATTGATGACACTCAGAACTATCCAGAACTTGGTTTTTAGAAATCAAATCATTTGTGATAGTCACTTTTTAGATAAGTCTTTATTCAAGCACATTTATTTCTATTTTTAAAAATTCAAAGAAAATTAAAATCTATAACAAATCAATATTTAAATATTTCATATTATTTAATTGATATATACATATCATCCCTTTAATCTAAACATAAGATTTACATACTAAAAATCCTAAAAGGTTAAATCATTTGGTGAACATGACTTACTTTGAATATTGGTTCAAACCCTATTTTAATTAATCCAATTTTTTACAATAAATCAGGGATGCATACTTCTAATTTTATGATTTTTAAGACAACCTAGATAATTAAATAAATTTCAACCAACCTAGCCATGGTCCTAATGCTTAATTACATGCTTATAAATTGTGCCAAAAATATTTGAAAATTATAAAATTATAACTATGCATTACCTATTATGTAGGTTGTGGGATACTCTGTGTTGGCTTCACAACAAGTTTTTGTGATGATGGATATGTTAGAAAAGTGGATGAAGTACTTGGTTCTATATATATTTTTGATGGATGCTATTATATTTTTTGGATATTTGGTTACACACTTATGGCAATATTATTTTCTTGAAGTATTTGTTTCAACTATTATGTGGGAATGAATTACAGTTCATCAACAAGTTATGTAATGGATGGATTGAGTTGAGATAGATCTTACTTCAACATCTTCTAATCAATCATCACTTCCCACACTATAGTTATCAATGTGTATAGTGGGACTTGAGTTACCATTAGGTTATAAATTTCTTAATCATTGATAATCATGATGATTTGCCTATAATTTGACCTTTTAATTTGGATGTCTTGTGACAAATCCTCCAATTGATATCCATGTCTTTATGCCTGAATGACTACACATGAGTTGTGTAGAATATAATTTCTCCAAGTCTATAGTTTTTTCATGGCCCCATCCCTTGAATCAAGTCACTTATTTAGTGCATTATTCATTGATATAGGGTTAGATGTATGATCTTCCATCATTGCTTTGGATTTATCTACCTTGTCAAAATTTGATTTAGCTATGAAGTATGAATTATTAATCTATTGTTTCTAATTTAACGTATCCTATGCTATTTTTTTACTTGGCGTGCAGCTATGTTCAAAACCTATTTATACTCCTCTAAAAGGTCATAGATCACCTCTATTTTAGCTTTGTTATTTTTCCCTTGTGCTCGTAGTGTTTATAACTTATGTGTATCCATCTAGTCTTTCATGAATTATATCAACAAAGCTAAGAATTACTTTTTTTAAGACATAACCTAATCACTTAAGACTTGGATAACTAGTGTAGGGTAGCTTGTGTCAATGATTTATCATGCATTGGTGAATTGAAGGCTTATATCTACATTTTTATCTCACAACTTCAAGACTTCCTTATCCAATGTTGAATCCTTCTATGTAATTGATTCTTAGAAAGTAGTTGTACCTTTAATTTATTTTGTTAACGATAATTGAAAAACATCCAAAGATGTTTGATGTGTAATCATAATCAAATACATGGATTTTTTTGTAGGGGCCATTATGAACTACTCCAATGGAAGATAAAAATTGGTGCTACAAGTGGATGATGTGGGAACATCCAATTTGGCTAGTTATTTATAATATAGGTTAAGAAGCCTCCTCCTATACACCTTATTACTTTGCATGCGTTGGTTGTACTACACTTAATGATTTTATTCTTGAATTTTTCTGATTCCTCCTACTTGGCTTTAGCTTCAACTTTAGGACTAAACTTGGCTTCTTCCTTAGTTTTATCATTGTATTCTCCTTCAAATTTAGCCTTAGCTTTTGTTGTAGCATTGGCTTTGGATTTAACTTCCTTCTCCTTAGCTTCTTGCTTAGCTTTTTTCTCCTCCTTATCCTTTGTAATTATTATTGATTCCTCATTATTTTATTATATATCCTACACTTATTTTTATTTCCTTGAAGCTTCTTCTTGTACTTTATTCTTTGGCTTTGCTTCATTGGCTTTCTTATTTTGATCCTTCCTTCTTTAGATTTCTTCTTTTTAGCCTCTAATTCTTCAAATGTATGCCTATGTTCCTCTTCTTCTACCTATTTTTGGCACTACTCTTCTTCTTCCATAGCCTTGTGCTTTGCCTCTTTCTTCCTCTTATTTTTCTCTTCCTTTCCCTTCCTTGCAATGTCCTTTTTCACCTCTGATGGATCTTGTTGTTCCTACATAAATTCATGTTGTGGATCTAGCTCTGGAAAGCTAGTTTCTTTGAGAACATTAATAGAGGTAGATTATTTTATAATTGAAATTGACTCATAATCTTCCCAAAAATATATTTATAAAATAGTAACCATTTGTGCATCCATCTTATTTTTAGAGGTTAGAAGTAGAGTGAGGGTCTTCTTTTACCTCTTTACAACATGGGCCTAAGGTTGTGTCTATGCATTATGTGCTTGATATTCACCACTCTCTTATGTTGGGTCTATGAAAGACACTATTATGTCCTTTATTTTTTAATATGTTAGAGTTGTATCATGTTTCCATGGTGTATGCATCAAAGGTGGTGTTGGAATTTCTTATGCTAGTAGTTCTACTTCTTGTACATTAAAGGATACCGAGCTAGATATTCTTAGAAAAGTTCATCTTGAAACCATTGTTAATATATTTTTTATTAAAATATTAGTAATAATAAAATAAGGATGTTGTGTGATGCCCACACACATGTATTTTCTTACCTGATTCTACACTAGGTAGGTGTGTACTACTTTCAAGACAAGAATTTTTTTCTCTTCTTCCCATTTGTAAACATCATTCTCAATGTCTCTGGGTATGGATTGTATAACTTCCTTATCTCCAGATCCTAGTTCTACTAAGTTGCATTCAACTTCAGTCTTTTGAACATGATTATTTTGGATCCAAGACTTTTTATGGCATGTCCTCTTTTTAGGTGATGATAGTGAAGCTTATCACACCGTTACCTTCCTCTTTCCCTTGTCCACCTATTATGGAGTTGTTATTGGCTATAGTTTTTCATGTGGATGTGGTTAAAATTGTACTTATAATTATACCTAAGGCTACACCAATTATTACACACCTAAGGGTATGAAACACACATTTTACATTGATTTAGATATAAGGGATTTCTATCTCAAAACTTCTACCTGTGTCCCCTACATGGTGATGAAAAATAGTAGTGGAGGTGTTTTTGATTTGTATGTAATTGTGTAATTTTGTCACTAATGCACATTATCCCAAATATTGCATAACATCCTAGGGTACCCTATGGTTTGAATTAAGCATGGCTTAAATATCTAACCACCATGAGTTGAACCTCCTTAATTTCTCATAATATTTCCCTATTTTCATCTAGGTAATGTTGGCAAATCCACTAGCATGATAAAAATATATAAAAGGTTGACTGGGACTTCCAAATATTTCTATTATGTGAATTAGAGTATTAGTACTAAAAATTGGTATTGAAATTCTTGTACAGTGTCAGTAAGGATTTTATAAATGTTTGTTGTGTGCTTAGAGGCTGAAAACTTGGGCCAATTAAAATATTCATGTAGGCTTATCATGCATTACACTATTCAACCCTAAAATGAAATGGTGTGGGTATGTATTTCACTTTAATCTTAGGGTTAAGAATATATAAATTAAATGGTACAAGGGTGATAATCATATTTATATTAGTCTAATTTAATGTTAAACTCATATACAAGCATACACTTAATTTATTATGCTGAGATAGTCTAAATATGGAAAATACAATTAGGCTAGATATAAAAATGAAAAAAAAGAGTACATAGATGTTTTTAATTTAAATGTAGTTTTGTAACTATAATAATATGAAAGGTGGGAAGATAATTCTATAATAGTTGTTAGATTCTAGATCTAGTGCCTCTAATCATCTAGATAATTAAATCATCCTTGAATGGTTGCATCGAGGTTACTATCTAAGTTTGACAACAGTGTCATGTATAAAATATCTAGTGAAATAGGATGCAACCACCTAGATGCTTCTGCATTTGGATTTGCCTTCACTTTGGTGCATTCAAATCTGGATCATGGATTTTTGTTCCTTCTAAAATGGAAAAAACTTAGCTTTCCATCTTCAATGTGACCTTAGGTAAAAATGGGCTAGTGGGAATATAGTGTCGAGTTGACCGCAATGATACCAATATCAAAGGATTTTGTCTACATATTGAATACTCTGAAGAGGGCCTCTAACTGATGTATTTATCCCCTATGTATGTTCTTGTGTATGAATCATGAAATGTGTGTAAATCAAGTACAATAATGACATAGCTTGTAACTTGGTAAAATGAGCTCTTGGGCTACTTATTTAATACTTCAAATCTATAGATTTGTTTTACCTATGGTTGTTATATAAATAGGGAAGATTTGATCAATTGATTTATTGATAGAGTGCTTTTGATAAGTGTCTTGGTATCTTTGGTATTTTCTAGGTGAGGAATGAATAAGGGTTGATCTTATATTTACAACAATCTATTTGGAGTAATAAATTTAATTAAATCACTTAGGCTAACCATTATGATACATTTAATTTATAAATTAGATGACATTATGACACTAGACATGTGCATCAAGGTAGGACAAAAATGTCGATGTTACTATCCATCTCAAACATTAGTGTATATAGAGTAAAAAATAGGTTCAGTATCAAAGCTTGTATAGGTGTAAGATAAGTAAATTTTAATTATTCTAGGAAAGATAGAATGTCTATGTCATTAATATAAGACTATTCAAACTAAGATATAGGTGAAGGGGAATAAGATAAAGTAGATGCAAGGCTTTCAAAAGCAAGGAGAGCACATAACTAATAATAATATCTAAGGCCCAAGTTTTCCCAATTGTACATAACCAAGATGCTACATAATCAAAAAGTATCATCTACATTTCCCCCCTTTAATCTAGTAATTAAATTTCTATTTTAAATGGAAGGAATAAGTACCTAGGTATGTATGCACACCTTGTCTTTGTTTGAGTTGAATTTGAATTATTTATTGGGGACTAACCTACAACCAAAATCTTGTTACAATGAAATATCAATGCATATAAACTAGGTTAAAATTACTTGAAACATATTTAAATTTAAAGATCAATGTTTAGGAGTATACATGTGTGTCAATGTAACCATATTGCTTATTGGCAAGTTTTTTTCAAAAATATGTATCATTATAAGTCTTTGAAACTAAGATGAATATAAACATAGATAAATATTTAAATTGGATATATCCAAGGATATAGATATATATAGAGAGAGATTGGAAGGTACATTCTTCCAACTTTGGAGCAAAAGTGATTTTTCACTTGGCAATTGAAATTAGCTCAACCATGTAACCTAATGATACTTATAACTTAATGAGGTTTGATTATCAATTCCAACCTAAAAATTGAAAAGATTTAATGGTTTTATCACCTCAACCATACCAAAATTTTAACCGACTAATTTAGTACATTGACTCAATATGGTTCATAAAATACCATGGGCTATCGTTATGTTCAATGATTTTGAAATCTAAAACTAATTTTTATTTTGAAATATTAGGTACAAATTGCATAGAATATAAACCTTATATGTGTATCATGATGAAATTGTGTATAAAAATAGTACCAATGTATAAAAAAATGCCATAACTATGAATTTGAATTATATAATTATGTTTAGCTAATTCAGATAATTGTGTAAGTTTGGAGACCATGCTTCCAAATCATGCACCCACTATATATAGATAAGTCTGAAAACTTATATAATTACCAATGTGTGGGATATGTTTCCAAAACATGCCCCTATTGTAAACTAGTGATGTTGAATACTAAATAGGTGTGGATAACATGCTTCCAAATTATGCCCCCACTAAATCTAACAAATGATATAAGTACCATTTATTGAATAAATGTATATAACATGTTTCCCAATAATGATCCCATTAAATCCAAAAGTTGTGAATGTGTGGAATCCATGCTCACATGACATGTCCCTGTTGAAAATATATAATATGATGCCAAGCGTGGAGAACATTATTCTAAAACATTTCCCCACTGATATTCCCCCCTTGAGGTGAGGGAAAAATAAGAACTAGGAACTAACTCACCTCAAAAGGATAATACATCTATAAAATCTATGAATGTAACCATGTAGCATATAGAAGGAACATGTCTAGATAAATGTATCATTGAAGCACATATAATCAATATGATCTTATGTAGGCCTAAGATGCATGATAAAGATCATGTCAATTTCTATCGAGATTTTAATCATTCTAGGGGAATCAATTTTATAATGACTTTCACATCAAATGATGCAAAAGACAAGCACAAAAATTGGGTGACCATAACATTGGCTAGTTGTAAAAAGGTCTAGTCCTTTTTATAACCACTACATCTTGTTATTCACTCAATGTCAATAAGAAAACAAGAACAAAGATAAGATCATTCTAAATAAAGTCAATAATTAATGGTCCAAGGATACTGTAAAAAATGGTCATGTGCAAATGCTACACAATTAAAGGGATGTGATTTAGTCAAATGCCCACAAAACCAAGAATGACATATTCAAATGACCATACAACAAATAATGACATATGCAAATGTCAATGAAAACATATAAAGGCATGGGGGTTTCAAGTAAATGAGAATATTCAAATACTTGAATAAAAAAGACAAAACACTCAAGGATGTTAATAAATTAAATCATGAGCAACCAACATAAACATGTCATAGTGGCCCATGGATTTAATGTGTTAGACAAGTATGTCAAGTTTATATCATATGAAGTACCCTTTATAAGATATAATCATGGATAATAGGCATGTGTAAGTACTATTTTCACTTGTATTTCCACCCCTTGAGGAGATGTCTCAGCGTTCTTCATCCAAGTCACACAATGGAAACATCTCACTTGTTGTGGGTAATCAATTTGATGAGATGAATCTCTAGAAGGGCTAGTTCTCTTGATACACTCTTTGAAGCACTCTCTTACTTATCAACTTTACATGAAGAGGGTTAAGAAGACAAAATTAGAAAGATAAAAGGTGATGCACCAATATTGAATTTAATCATATGGACTGAACACATACTACTTAGATCAAATCAAAGCTTATTTCATACAAAACTTATAACTCAAGACAGATTGTTACATCAATGTTTCATATGCTAGTTTCAAAAGGTATAATTAATATTTAAGAGGGATAATGAATTATATTTTTAATAATAAATTCATAAAAAACTTATAAAACTCTCATACACTAAAATGGAACACTAAAAAATACCTATAACAACTAGTCTTTTGCATACTTGGTGGACAATCAAAGACAACATGCTAGAAAAGACCATCTTTTACTCGACAAGATCAATAAGATTTGAAACCAAAATAAATTATGTATCATATAAGTATGGAAATTCACTGATTTATTTCTTCAAGAGTCATTTTAATACAAAATTAGATATTGTTTCACTATTAACCAATAGAGGTTGTCCAAAAGAGCCAAAAATGTCACTACTTATAGTATTTGGGAGAGGGGTGAGACAAGGGAAGTCCAAAGGTAAATTGGACATTTATCAAGCTAATAAAATATTTAAATATGAATGATAAATATATGTTAAATTTAATATTAAATTTTAGGAAGTACAAGTGTCCAAACAAGGCATGAAACTCTTAGAAAGTGGCATGAAATTCCTTGCGTTGGCTCCAAAAATTGCCTTCATGATTTAGCCCTATTTCAACATCTCAAAACTGACTAGGGACATGTCTGATGATTGGAATGATATGGAAGGATTTTATATATGCCTCTCCATGAATTTTTATAGTCTTAGTTATCTAGAAACTTCTATAAATAAAACATCACCATTTTCAATCTAAGAAAACTCCTCTTCCACACACCTTGAACACTTAGCTTCAAATTTGGCTTCAGTTTTCCATGAAAATCCATGGTATGGAGTGTATGAAACTTTTAAATACCCTCCATGACCTTAGAGGCATCAGGAATACCTTAAAAGGACATCCATTTAAAGTTTTCACACTTCTCACCATCATGTTCACTATGCCAGTTTTGATTGGCTAAGATGAGAGATATTATTTTAATACTTAGGAGTTTTTTCAAGGAATTAAATTACCATAGTTATTTATTAAAATTATATATATTCTTCCTAAAATTGATTTCATATCTTGAATGTTCCCATAACCTACATAATACACAAAACTATCAAACAAATCCATTTTGTACCATGTCTATATAGGTAGGGTAGAATAAAAATTGATGAAGAGGAGACTTTAATATTCATATATAACCTCCAATCACTTTTATGGTCATTTCAGTCCAACTGGATATCTCTCTATGCTTGTTTTCTCCATTGGGTCTCTTCTAAGGGTTTAGTAGGGTTTTAGGTCCATTTTATCCTTAATATTTATTCATAAAGCTTTAAAGTTGGAAATAAAAAAAACTTCCATAAAAATTATGTCAAAGACCCATAATAACCTCTCCAAAATCCTTTGGAATCCATTCACACCGTCAGAGAAGATATGAGCATTTAAAAATAGCATATCAAGCTTGTTTCCATAATTCTTGCATGCTTGGACTATCTCTGAGCTAAAATTAGCTTTCCTATGGTTTATTACACATACCAAAATATTATAAATATCTAAATTCATACCATAACATGTTCAAACTATATATAACACTCAGTAGGAGCTATAAGTGAAGTTGGACCCTCAATTGGCTCTAGGTCACTTCAAGGCCTAATAGGTTTAGTATGCATCCTACTAGTATTGGTTATTTGGACTGATCTCTCATGTCTAGGCTGGTGTATCATTATTTTTAATACTTCATTAAATATCACTAATTCATCACATAACTTTCTAATCATTTCTTCCTCTCATTCACCAATTAGGCCTAATTGGAGCTTGTCTAGTTGAATTGTGTGCAAGAGTGTTTTGATAATTTTGAGAGTTATGAGATTGATTTAGTCTTTAATATAATATATTAAATTATTATATACCTCAAAATATTTTAATTTAAGTTACCAAATCTTTCTCTCAAGTCTCTCACTCTCCTTGGCTTCATTTGCTTGTGTTTGCCAAAACCCTGATTTTCTTGTCTTGCTGACCTCTAAGACAAAATAGTAAGATATATACATCCATTTCAAGTAAAATTAAAGGTTTTATGAGTAATATTATTTAATAATTAATATTTTCACCAAATTATTAATCTATATTCATCCCTTTAGGCACCTAACCAACTCAATTTGTCCAAAAAAACCCTCCAAAAGGATTATTTTCTTATATTTTTCACTTCCACCTATAAATGACCTCTCAAGGATAAATAAAATATTATTAGGTTTATTAAACATTTTATAAACCTTAAATTAATTATAAATAATATTTTAATTCACCCAAAATCACTCTTCTCCCTTATATTCTTCATCCTTATCCATTGAGCAATGTGGGTCTCCTAATACAACTGTATGGATTACTACCTTTGGGGTAGTAGGAAGAGTAGATGGTCAAATTGAAGGGATTATTGGAGTGTGTGAAAACACGTTATTATAAAATCATGAAACATTTTCAATTTTTTTGTATACCCTCTTTCTACTTCTTATCATATTCATCTCTTTACCTTCATTAAGACTAGGCACTTCAGTTGTAGGTGCACATAAGACCTTAAGGAGTCTATGTAAGATTGTTTCACATTGTTTGGATATTATAGAGATTATCATGGTAAAAATTAAGGTTATATTAATATTTTTTAATCATTCCATCTCTCCCTATACCTTTTACATGCACATTTATCCTACCAACTTAGTTCTTTCTCATAACTGTGATACCCTAATTTTTTTTTTCCTATAGGTGCATATGTGTTGTAATTGAGCTTGGTAATGGTGTGTAAAGGACTTATTTGAATCCTTGAGGTCACAATTCCTATTTTCATATCATAATTCACCTTTTATTCCATAAAACACCACATAAAGACCAATGTTAGCCTATTATCTACCTACTTAGCTATAGGTGAACATTTTTCTATGAAGGGACACCTATAGGTGTAGGTGTCCATGAAGTTTTAAACACTACATATGAACATGATCATAATGATTTTAATTATAATTATAACACAATTAAATAAATTTAACCATTATATTCATGAGATTATGCTTTGTTTTCTCTTGGGATGTCAATGGTCATTCAAACATCAAATCCTATAGATGTTAATGCAGGGTTTTAATGCTTTTCAAGGCATATTTAAGGCCTTCAAATTCTATCCTCCACTAAATTTATGACCTACATATTTGTAATAGATATTTTACATGATATAGGATACAAGTTTTACCTATCTGGATGTTTCAAAAGTCATTTCAGCCATGTTATATGACCTCCACCCAAATGCCTTGGATCTCTATTTTCATAGTTTTGAGAAACCTTCCTTGAACTTAGTCCTTGCTTCCTCCAATATGTTTACCTTTCCATTTTTCAATTTTATACTTAAGGAAATATAAAATGGTTAACTCACATAATATAATACAAAATAAGGTTTATTCCATGTTTCAAATCCTCCATACAAGAACCCTCAAAGCTCTATGATACCACCTGTAGGTGGACATTCTCACACATAGTCAGTAAAGTAGACTTAGGAATCATAAAAGATGATTATATTTATGAACACTTATATTACCTCACCAATTATTCATATTTATATTTTATAGACTAATAGATTGACAAAATTATCAAACTCTCCATCTCAACATGACATCCTCAATGAGGTTCTTGTAGGTGTGTGTGAGATATATCCAGGAAATGAGCATGGAAAGGAGAATGATATGTTGATGAATTGCCTCATAAACACCTAAAAATAATTATAAATCTTTAAAATTCATTATTTTCATCAAGTATATCTTAATACAATCTCCATAACATCTATTCCAATGTGAAAACCTCTTGCAAACATCTAGAATAAAATAGGTAGGGGTATTTAATGATTGGTTGGTGTGGTGAATGAGATTGTAACCACTTGAAATTTTCCCTAAACATCCAAATGAACTTTATTCAACTCATTATGACTTTTAAAACTGATACATATTCATTATCACTCCATGAACAAGTTATACAAGCTCTAAACATATGATTACAAGTGAAATTGAGTAAGGAGTTCACTTATGAGGATAACAAGACTAAATTTTTTCCAAAGCATGATGTGATGAAATAAAACATTAAGGGAGGGAAAATTTGGAATTTATACATGTGGTAAATCATATTATATTTACATGAGACCTCTTTAAAAGACCAACATTCTGCAATAAGGAAGAACTTGACTGAAGCTTCACAATTGTGACACCTTTATGCAACATGATATAACTTTCTCATAAAAACAACATAAGTATGAAAATAATAATTAATACCATATAAAATTATATCCAACATAATTTTGAGTCAACATACCCAACTTGTTTGTATGGACTTGTCCAAAATAGAGTAAAACCTATAGGGTGAAGGAAATAGTGAGCAAAAAACCATAGTCAACTTATTAGAGATGGTTCATAAAGCATGGTTGACAAATACTTGAAATATTTTTATGGAAATTAATATATATAAGTTTAATACCACCTTAAAAAATCATTTAATTTGAAACCAATTCAACTATTCATACTAATCACAAACTTGTTGGTCACTTTTGTGTGTTTAGAAAGGCAAAGAAGAAGTAGAATGGTTTTAGATTAAAAAAATGACACTTATAGAGCATGTAAAGTGTGTAAATTAACCTGAAGAAGATTAATATAAATTCCATTACCTTATCCCATGTTTCACCTTCCCTCATGGGCCATACAAGTGTCAAACTCCACTTTTTTCAGTTGATTACTATATCTTTAGTTAGATAAACTACAAGTTTCAGATGGGACTGACATTCTTGATAGGTAATCTAAATTCTTGGATGTTTTGAAGGAAATAAGGACACTTTGTCACCTTGAAAACCATACCACTTGCATTTATGACCCTTAAAAGCCTTCTAAACGACCCAAAATGACAAATAAACTTATTAGACCATGACTAGGGCTAGAAAGGCATTAAATCACATCAAAATACCTATAAAATACCCCATGAAAAATTATTAGACCCTTTAAACATCTAAAAACCAATTTTTACCTATAGGGCTCTAAATTTGACCTTGAAATCAAATTTTGTTGACAAGTACATATGTAAGCTCAAACATGATAGTGTAGATTGATCATTGAATCACATAACCTATGTGTATCAAGATCTAAGAAGTGGATGCTGTCAATGTCCATTTGACATGATTAGAGGGAAATCCTAGCATCATAAATAGATGTGTATCATAAATATGTTTATGCGTATATCACACCCAATGTAGAAGTGTGACACATATGTATATGTAGGAGTAGCTGAGTATGGGATTAATTAGCATGGAAGTAACCTATGGATTCCAAGGAGCCAATATAACATGTAGGTTTCATAATCATTTATTATTATTATTATTATTATTATTATTATTATTATTATTATTATTATTATTATTATTATTATTATTATTATTATTTTATTTATTTTTTGGTATTTTTGGAAGATTTTGGAGTATCTCTAATCAATTAGGAATTCATCATCAAAAAATAATCAGTCACTTGAAAAAGATTTTATGCCTTGTTTCTATTGATGTAATGATAATACTTCAATGTTACTTTGTAATGGTTTACCTATAGCTAATGGTGTAGGTAAATGATCATGTCCATCATCTTTGATGAAAATTGGTGTGCCTATATTATCAAAATTTACACACATGTTTATAAGATCTTGTTTAGCATTCTACTCAAATAGCCAATTTTGTCCAAATTTTATCTTTAAATGTGGTTCATATTTATTTATTAATATAATTTAACCTTGGACATGTGAGCCATAAGTAATGAGTAATTTAATCTATCCTCATAATTAGGAACTAATTCAGATTATATTACCTCCTGATAGTATGTCTCAGTCATTCTATAAAAGTGGTAACATAAATGGTATTCCATTTGTTTAGATCAAATCATATATTTTAAAAATATACCCCATCAATATAAGTGGAAATAGTTAAATATTCATGTTTTTATAGATTGGAGGAATGTTTCTCATTTGAAATATACGAAGGATTTGGCCTTTTTCCTATTGTGGATGCAATATGTATGTGTCCTTCACTCTTATATATTTGGATAATGTTTTTCAATGTCACACATTGATTGGTATTATGGCCAATGATACGATGATAATTATAGTTTGGTACTCCCTTTGTGGGTATACGTCTACTACTACATCTATGTCAAGTAGAAGGCAAGGAAATAATATTGTGTTCAAGTAACAAAGATAAGATTATGTTGGTAGTATCATGGTGTGTTGTTATTTGTAAAGTTGGTTGTGAAAGATTTTGAGAAGTATCTACATTGTTTTCATGATATAATTGCATTTAGAACTTATAAGGTTGACTTGATGAATTTAACTAAGAGGGATGTATAAAATAATAGGCATTTATATGCTTATAATTTAATTTAATTTTGTCCTTATTTGGATTTAGTTCTATATTTTATACATTTGGATTTAGTTTATATGTGCCATGACACATAGGCTCAAATAATTTATGTGACAAGTGATCAAGTGGATCAAATTTTAAGTTTTGTATTTTTTCATCTATCATATCATAGCATGTATCATCATCACTATCATAAAATCTAAAACATGAAAATCATTTTTCTCATTATTGATTAATAAAGGAAGCTCAAATGTTAGGTATTTTTGAAGTGTTTCTAGCTCATTTGTTAATGGTTCTTTCTCCTTATGATTATCTATGTGCACCTTAGAGTTTAGTGCCTTATTTATATATGGATATGAAAGAGCTATGAAACTTTACTCACTTAGTTTGTACATATGAATATGTTCAAAAGGTATGGATTTTTTAGGTGATACTACTATAAGGATGCTTTCAGTTTTAAAATGTATCATTTTACAAAATTTGAAAGGGTCATCATTGGTTGGCATGGATAATAAGGTCCCCTCATGTATGCATTTGACACATCTATGGAGTGTATATGGGATAGATTCCATTAAATGTATCCAAGGTCTACCCAAAAGTAAATTATAATGCAAAGATTGAGATATGACTTGAAAATTAGTTGAAATTATTTTTGGTCCTAAGGTCACAACCAATGTAATTTGTCCATTTTGAGGGCTATGTGAATTTTCAAACAAATTTATATGAATAAAAATGCTTTGGATAAGATTTGTGTTGATACCCATGGTTTTTAGGAATTCCATGGTAAAAATGTTTAGGCTCTATCCATTATCAATAAGCACTCTTTTGATACCTTTATTTTGTATTGTTACTTGTAAAAACAAAGGAAAATTTTGGTCAACAATATATTTGGATGGTAAATCTATTGGTTAAAAGGTGATGATCTTGTCATTATTCTTAATATATTGTATAATATTCATAACATAAATAGGCCCAATATTACTTGGCACTTGTGTTTGATGCAATGCCCCATATAATATATCCTTATAAAAATTATATTATTTTATAAGCTCAATGATTTAAATATTATCATGTGTATTGTTCAATTGGTCAATAATGTCATATACATTGGGTTTTATTACAATCCTAGGTTTAGGTAGCACTTGTGTATTAACAGGTTGTGAAATGGGTTGGGAAACCTTACCTCTTCGAGTAGTTATAATGTGGATCATGGAATCCAATATAAGACATGGGAAAATATTAGGTGTGGGATGGTAGTTATCATTAGAATAATATATAGGTAGGAAAAAAGGTCAAGATCATGATTGTTGGTGTCTGGATATTGGATTTACAACATTAAAAAATTAATTTTGAAAAGAGATTAATTTTTTTGTTTACGTTAAAACCTTCTCATTATTGGTATGAATTTTATTATAAAATTTAAAAATGCAAGTAATTTAAAAAACTAGAATAACTATGACATATTTGAATCCAAAATGTATAATGGCTACATCCATGTTGCTCATAGTTATGACACTCATGGGTCATCAAAATAGAAAAAAAAAAAAAAAACCCTTAAGTGACATAGGGTTTTGATTTTCAAAGATCAGGTTCATAAAAATTTTAACCCTAAAATGAAATGGTGTGGGTATGTATTTACTTAAGAATAGGGTTAATAACATAGAAATGAATAGGCATAAGAATGATAATCATATCTATAACAAGCTTATTAAATGCTAAACTTAGATATAAACATACATTAAATTTATTATACTGAGATAGTCTAAATATGGAACGTACAACTAAGCTATATATAGAGATGAAAAATAATATATTACTTTGTTTGTTCTAATGGTAATGCATTTATAGAACTGAAATAAGTTGAAAGTAGGTGGGAAGATAGTTATGGAATAGTTATCAGATTTTGAATCTGGTGCCTTTGGTTATATGGATAGTTACATCATCCCTAGATGGTTGAATTAATGTAACTATCTAAGTAAAATGATAGTTTCATATACTTAATATGTATTCAAATATTATATGACTAGTTTGATTCTTCTGGGTTTGGCTTTACCTTCACTCTAGTGCATTCATATCTAGGTCATGGACTATCCCTTTTTTTGAAATGGCAAAACCCTAGATTTCCATCTTCAATGTGACCTTGGGGTAAAATGGCTTAGTGAGCATACAATTTAAAGCTAACCCCAATGATACCATTGTTAAAGGATACTTACCTACATAGCTAATACTTTGAACAGGGCCTTAGACTGATGTAGTTCTCCCTATGTGTTGGCTTGTGTGTGAATCATGAAATGTGTGTAAAGTAAGTACAATAGTGACCTAGCTTGTAAATTGTAAAATTGGGATCTTGGTATAATCTTTTTGTACTTCAAACCTATAGATGTGATGTACCTATTACTCATATGAAAATAATGAATATTTGATCAATTAAATATTTGATAGAGTTATTTTGATAAGTGACATTGTCTCTTTAGTATTTTCTTGGTGATGAATTAATGAGGGTTGATCTTATATTTATATAAATAACTCACATTAAAGTATTTAGGATAACCATTATGATACAATTAATTTAAAATTATATAACATTATAGCACTAGACACTTTCATCGATTTAGGATAGTAATGTCAACACTACTACATGTCCCAAACATTAATGTCTAAAGAGTACTAAAATAGGTACAAGATCAAAATTGGTAAAGGTGTAAGATAACTAATTTTAAGTATTATAATCAAGATAGAATATCTATGACATCCATATAAGATTTTTTGGTCTAAGAGATAGGCTAAGGGGCACAAGATAGAGTAGATGTAAGGCTTTCAGAATCAAGGAGAGTGCAAAAATAACATGAACAATCAAGGTATGAGTTTTTCCAAGTGTAAAAAACTAAGGTGATAAATAATAAAAAAATATCATCTATATATGCAATGCATACCATTCCTTTATTTACCTACTTAACCTAATTTGTTATCTTCTAAATATTTTGGTTATGCATTAAGCCATGATGTGCATCAAAGCATATTATATAGTATCAATGGGAATTCATATTATTTCCCTTATGTAATTTTCCCTAGTATCAGATTGAGTAAGTGGCATTTTGGATTAGTAAGTTAAAAGAGACTCTACTCATGTTGGAATCCCGATTTCTCTTTACATAGTTACAAGGTTGATGTATATGGTCACATTTTGAGATAAATGGATGGGACCATCATTATAATGGCTAAAAAAAGTGAGAATTACCTTTTATAACTACCCAAAATTAGTAATTTTGTTTAGTCTATTGACATCATAGCCTCTCAATGGATGTTGAATTTATAGTGCTCTTGCTTGTGTTGCTTCATGTGGGTCATGGGAAAATAGGGTAGCTTTAGCTACATTAATAAAATAAAATGGGTCTAGGTCATGACATCTAGTCAGTCTAAGGCCTATATAAAGCCCCATTACTCCTATGTATTTTTGAGTGAAATAAATAGTTGTCCCCTATCCATGTTTATTGTTATGGATTGAGTTGAACATTTATTCTCTTGGTCTAGCACTAGTGTGAAATTTGTGCATAGGAAGTTGTTTCAGATGTAGATCATAAATTTATATTAGTTTCAAGAGTATGTAATGTATTTTCTTGTCTATGACCTATATTATATAAAGTTTTCCACCAAAATCCATCAATTTTTCAAGTTTAAATACACTAAAATGGTTGTGCATGAGTGTATCTAAAACATTTATGTCAATCAGCTATCATTTGTCATGATGGTTACTATTATGTGTCTAGGTTATTTGATCCATCATTTGGTGGTAGATAATATGATACAACATAATTTCATTTATCCAATTTATTTTATGGGCCAACTTACTATTTTCTATGTGATCTTCTTTGGGAAAGATGTAATCTCTCAATTTCATTATCATTAAAAGTTTTGAATGACCATTGACCATCCTTTCACCATACCTATCTTGTCAGCACCTCGTTCTTGGACTTAATTGATGACCATAATTTTATAGATGCTAGTTGTATTACTTTTAGGTTGACTCCACATATCAATCACACTCTGCAATGTTGAATATTCCAAACTTCATTATGATGTGTTCTGATCCAAGGATCTCACTTTAAAAGCACACTAACCCTAAAAAATAAGTAGAAAACAAAACAACATTAAATAAAATTCCTAACTACATGGTGCTACTCACCACCCTCTCTCATTTTAAACTATGCATGATAGATATTACTAATGGTAAGGCTTAATCTTATAGCCATTTATACTCCTTGATAAAATCATTCCCTACAAATCTTTTAAAATTATTTTACCTTATTGTGAAACATTGTGAATAATATAGGGTCCTTTCTATCTAATATGCAAATTTACCTAAATTATTTAAATCTTCTATCATATAGTAATACTTCTTGAATAGGATAGAATTCCTTAGATCTTAAGTTTAAATCATGTTATGCTTTTTGACTTAAATTGTTGATATCTTGCATCCACTATGCCCTTTGCCTATTTTCCTGCATCTTGACCAAACCCATCAATCTTTGTTTTGGGGAATCTTGATCACCCAGCCTCAAAATAATTGTAATGCACAAATTAGGAATAATGTATTTCATAGGCATAACTAGATCAAGACCATAAATTAATTAAAAGGGAGTGAATCCTATCACACACTGATATGTTATCTTATATGCTAAAAAAATCATAGGAATGTAGTCCTCCCAATCATCATTTTGAGCATTGCATATTTTTGTTAGCATTTTACCTAATACTTTGTTTGAAGCTTCAACTTGCCCATTTTCTTGTGGATGATGGGTTGTGCTCTTGTGGTGTGATATCATAAATGCCTCAATGAGAGTCTTAAATGTGTTATTGAGAAAGTGAGTACCTATGTTGTTAACCAATTTAATTGTACATACAAAGCTCATTATGATATTATCATACAAAAATTTAGTGGCATCCTTTGTACCATAGCTTTTTGTCATAGTAGCTTCCACCCATTTTGTGAAATAGTTAGTTTTAGTAATGATATATCATGCATGATTATGTTTTTTTGGGGGAGTTATAGACCCTACAAATTCAATGCACAATTTTTCAAATGGTTACTCCACTATCATTGGTGTCAGGAACCTAGAACAATAAACATGCTCCGATGCCTACTTAGTCAGGATCTTGCTCCACCAATGGAGCACATATATGATTACTTCTTGTGTTAGAAACTAAACATGGAATTTAACCAGAATCAATAAGTAACTAGAAATATGAAACAACACAGGAATTGAGAGACAATACACAATTGTATTAATAATCACTCAAAAGAATATACAATAAAGAAGATGCCACTTCTTCTTCCACCTCAAAGGTTCGCCACACCTCAAGACCTTCTTCACTCTCTCTCTTGGTCCCAACAATCAACTCCAATACAGAATTGATGTTCACCTCTCCAACCAGTTAGTAACACGCTGCCAGTACACCAAGTACACAACCGTACTCCAAGTAGATCTCCTGCTCTTTGCTACTACCTGCAAATCACTAGACCTTACTCACCATTGTAGATCTCCTATAGAAAGTCATGCACACATGCTGACCAAGATCATACACATACGAAGAACCCTGCTGATTCTCCAAACCAGTACCCACCTTGGTACTATGGCACTAGGAGGAACGCACCATTGCTCTCTTCTCTCTGAAGGAGCTTATTGCTCTCTTACTCACTAGCTACAAGTTTTTACTAATACAGCCCATGAGTCCATATACAGATCTCATGCTTACAATAATTAGACTAACCCTAATTACAATAATTAGACACGTAACTCAAGACCAAAAATAGCCTTTGCAATGCAAACACTCAGTTCAATGAACTAACTGTCCATGGAACAAGCAGTTCTAAAACTGCCACAGGTGACCAACATCAGTCCCTAACTACCTGGAGGTGATCGACGTTGGCCAACTATACCTGCCGATGTCGGTTTCCTTCCTGTCCACACCTGTCATCATCAGTTGCCTTGTGCACTGCACTCTGCCAATTGCCAGTCTCCCTGGAACTCAGCAACCTCCTCCCTATTTGCACCAGTTTGAAGCTTTTATCTCCACATCCTAACAATTGGGATAAAGGGAATTTCATACTGATGATTGGGTTTCCCATTCATTTCCAAAAAATCATAGTGTTTGGCCATGTTGTGTGCATCCTAAGATAAATAAAGACCATCAAAGACCACTTAGAAATATTTTACTCATAATCACTTCTCCTAAAAAATGAGCTCTTGTGACTCCTTGATGTGTTTCCTAAACAATTTGTGTTCACTCATATTCTAAAGATTACTATGTACAACACATACATCCTTTCGAATTTTATATAAAAAATCCATTAATGAGATTATAAGGAATAACTCGTGTGGACAATTTAATTTTTATCCCTTTCAACATAAAGTGTAGGAAACATTATTTTTTTCTTCAAATTTCATAATGTCCTCCATATTGTTAGGGATCACAACAGCCCTAAACAAGTGTGTGCATATGGAGATGAACCTATATTTCCTCCAATTTTTCTCCATTCAAGAGCCTACTCAAATGATCTAGTCCCACATTCTCTTGACTTGGGTTCACATTGATTCTAAATTGAAATTCCTTGAAACAACATTAACCACCTAGAGATCCCTCCACCCAACATTGAATTGTTAACTAGGTATTATAATGCTTGGTGATCTTTGAAAATCTCAAATACTATGGCCAATAGATAATCTCTAATTTTTTTTAAGGTAAACACCATAGATAAAGCTTCTATTTTTGTACTCATATATTTTTATCT
This sequence comes from Torreya grandis, assembly GCA_037957365.1. Lineage (NCBI taxonomy): Eukaryota > Viridiplantae > Streptophyta > Pinopsida > Cupressales > Taxaceae > Torreya > Torreya grandis. The sequence continues at coordinate 1,138,823 of JARHVA010005648.1, forward strand.
AATGGTCGATAGTTTGTTGTTTGTGAAGTGTATGGGATGATCCAACCCACCATCCCTTGGTATTAAGCATGGGAAAATACTGAGAGCAGGGGGGTGAATTAGTATATCATATATCTTATAAACTTTTACTTAATAGAATTACACTTAACCATACATTCAAGATATAATAATAAAATTGAAACAATAAACAACACACGAGAGAGAGAGAGAGAGAGATGAGAGGAGAGAGAGAGAGAGAGAGAGAGAGAGAGAGAGAGAGAGAGAGAGGAGATGATGAGAGAGAGAGAGAGAGAGAGATGAGAGAGAGATGAGAGAGAGAGGAGAGAGAGACCAGATTTTAATGTGGGAAACCTAATGTGGGAAAAAACCATGGAGAACAATCTCAAGTATATTAATGAGCACCAACTCAAATTACAAAATTAGTAAGCACCAAATTGTATGGAGCACAAACCACTTTTCTAAGCACCAACTCACAAGAGCACCAACCCCTTTTGGTGTATACCACACAACTATCTCTCAATGTTAGCTTTCTCAACAAATAATAGAACTCTACAAATCTCTCTTTTCTATTTCTCTCCTCTTTTCTTTATATAAAATAATTACAAACCATGAACTCTCTTGGATATATCAAATGTCTTCTCAAGCCTTTATTTATATCTTTTTAAATTACCTTTAGAATTCACCCTTTGTGACTCTTCACTCTTCAATGGAAAAATGGTGTCAAACTTGCATGTCCCTTTGGATCCTTATATTTGAAAAGTCACATGGTGACCCTTCATAAGTAAATTCATCCTTTCTTATTTTAATTTTATCTTGGTTACCTTTCAAATTCCTTAAGGTGACTCTTCATGGAAAAAATGCACCATACTCTCTTTTGTCTTCACTTGGTGACTCCTGGAATTCCTCAAGATGACTCTTCATGAGAAAATGCATCCCATTCCTCTTTTGTCTTTACCCCATGACTCTTTGACTTCTCTATGGGACCTCTTTTGAATTTTATGAAACTAAAAATATATTAATTAATTTTAAAATAAATATCAAACACATTTTAGCCAAAATATGAACATTAGAAACACCTTTAGATAATAAATGCTATGGCACGTTTATCACGAATGCTAGACTTTTTGACATTAATGAAAATATTTCCAACAATTTTCTCCCTTTGTCATTAATGGAAACCTCAAACTAAAATTTCTACATCCTAAAACTTTTATTGCACATGCCAACCTACACATACTATCACCTAAAAAACATACAATAACTCCCCCTTACTATAGCATATTGTACTTGTTTTTTCACTTGTTCCCTATACCTATTCTTATACCTATTTTCTGTACCTATTTCTATTTTTCCTCGCCCTTTAACATCAATGGCAAAGGGCCTATCCTGGAACTAACTCTTATCTCCCCCTCAAATTGATGCTGATCCTTAATGGTATGAAGTATAAATAAATTACTCCCAATTTTTTTCCATAGATACTCAAATTGTATCTTTTGGTAGTGCCTTTGTGAAAATATCTGCAATCTATTTTGTAGTACTAAATATATTCCATCTTAACCCTATTGATCCTAAAAATTCCTCTCTCAAGAAGTGATATCTAATAGGAATATGTTTTGTTCTTGAATGCATCACTGGATTCTTAGAAATATTAAAATCACTTGTGTTGTCACAAAAAAATATAAATAGGTTCATCATATTTTACATTAATATCTTTCAAATTTTGCTTCATCCAATGCATTTTAGTACAACACAATACCAATGCAATATATTCTAATTCAGCTATAGAAAGTGATACTAAATTCCACTTTTTGCTTAGCCAAGATACTAAGCTATCATGGAGGAAGAAAGCTCCTCCACTTGTACTCTTTCTATCATCCAAGAAAACTAGCCCAATCTAAATATGTATAACCAACCAAAGTGAAATATCTAGCTGTGGGATACCACAATCCATAATCTAATGTCCCCTTGACATTTCTAAATATTCTCTTCACCAACTGAACATGACTCTCCTTTGGGGTTTTTTGATATCTTACAACTATGCCTACTACATGCATGATGTCTAGACTTGATGCTATCAAATATAAAATACTACCAATCACAAAGCTATACAAATATTGATTTACAATAGGTGAATATTCATCCTTATTCACCTTGTTCCCTATACCCATTGGTGTTCCAACTTTTGCACAATCCTCAAAACCAATTTTTTCAATATTTCTTTGGCATATGTATTTTGAAATATGAAAATTCCTCTATCTGACTAAAATATTTGCAACCCTAAGAAAAATAAAAATTCTCCAAGTATAGGCATCTCAAATTCTTTTTGCATATTAACAAAAAATTCTTTTGCCATCTTTTTAATGTTTCCTCCAAAAATTATGTCATCAACATATACCACAAAAATAAATTGATGCTCACATTCTATTTTGATGTAGAGATTATTGTCAGTAAAATCTCTCTTGAAACTTTGATCTTGCAAATACTTATCAAGTATTGCATACCAAGCTCTAGGAGCTTATTTTAGTCCATGCAATGCTTTCTTCAATTTGAATACATGGATACTATCATTTGAGAGAATAAATCACTTAGGATTCTTAATGTAGAACTCCTCTT
>JARHVA010005649.1:0-80000 GCA_037957365.1 Torreya grandis
ATAGGTATTGTATCTACTTTTCATGTTGGTTTCATCAATCAACAAATATCCATTATCTACTTTCACTTGGAGGAAGAATGTCTTGGTGTACAAACCATTTCAATGAATTCTAATGTAATAATCTATTTTATATTCATGTTGGTCATTCTCATATGTTTTATAATGCTTAATAAATCATTTAATATCCCTTATTTTAATGGAATTCATGTTTTTTTCTAAATATGTGTTTATTATCCATTCTCTTCAGGTATGCTTGCTTTTGGAGATATGGTCTATGTTATATAAACTACTAGAATTTTGATTTTTAATTTTGGTTCTTGTATTAGTAACATATCATAGTAAAAAAAATTTAGTGATATTTCACAGTTGAAATCATGGGAAAATGAATATTGTAGGCTATATACACACTTTCAATGAAAATAATAGGTAACTTTGTATATAGTTGTATGGATAGTAAGAGTGTTTAAGGATGCTTAGAATCTTGAAATTAAATTTATACATATCATTATACCTTAATATGTCTATGAATTCCTACTTCTATCCTACACTAAGTTTCTTAAGTTGACTAGAGCCTGTAATTTCAATTCATAGACCTCATACTTTAGCAGACTATGAATGTAATCCATACATGTTTGTATAGTGAGTTTGAGATGATGATAATCATGGTAATAAACCTTTGTATAAAATTGAGGAATGATAATGGGAGTATATATTGGTTTCGGTGTTGAGAGGCTCAAGAATTCAAAGAATGGCTCTTTGTAGCCTAAGTAGTCCATAGTGGCTTATAGGCCCTACACCTGTAGGTCTACATTTTGGACCAAAAAATCAATGATCCAATCAACAATAGAATTATTTTAGATATTGGAATCCAAAATCATAAAAATGAAACAAGATGCAAGTCCTTGAGAATACAACTAGGTTACTTGTGAGTCAAAGGTGGCCATGAGGCTGAGCTGATAATCTAGTTGTCTCCTACAGTCATCTAAAGTATTGTATACTTGATGATAAGTGAAATTGATTGGAAAGTGTCATATAATAATTTATGTACCCTAAAATTAAAATTAAATAACTTCCTTAGTAAATATATTTATGCATCAAGGATAGTGGGAAGACTAGTTTCTAGGTGACAATCACAAGGTATGTAGTCAAGTGTTTTAAACATCGTCTATAGGTGTCTTAGAGGGCTAGTTACATCCTCAAACCTAAAGGAGAGGAAAATAATATATTATATAGGGTTTGAAAATAGTTATATCTTAAATAAATTTCAAATCCATGAAAATTTAATGATGAGAGGGTGAAATAAATATAAAACACAATCATTACCATAAAAGAGACACATACAAGTTATAAACTCAGGGAAGATAGACTAGTATTAGGCCTGCATAAAGAGACAAGAGGTATTTGAGAGTTATTGATCACAATTGATACTATATATAAGATCAATAACATATTAATAAGGTTTCAAGGTAGTAGATGAGGTCTTAAACCCATGAATACAGTCAAGTTACCCTAGAAGAACCTACAGGCCACATGACAAATATTGACACTAGACCTAAGTAAAAATAATGGTAAATGTGTGTGAGAAAGGCCCTAAGCCTAATTAACATTTTAAAGAGGATAAATAATGTTTAAATGGATTTTTTTTTTGAGTATATGATCTTAATTGTTAAAACATAGTTGATATCCTATAAGGCACCTACATGCTGCATAAACATAGGTTGGTCTCAAAGCTTAAGAGAGGAAAAAAGTGCATGGAAAGAACTATGAGGTCTACATTAAATATAAAAAAATGTTATAAAGTAATTTTTAAACCAAAAATAATTATAAAATATTGATAAAACTAGTTTTAAGACCCTTAAACATAGTTAGGAGGCTAGCTATAGGTTTGTTGCCTACTTATAATCTTTTGCTTGATTGGTGGAGAGAGTAAAGGACTATGAGAAGTCTATAAGAATGAGGACTCTTTGATGAATGGTTTCATATAAAAAATTAAATATAATTAAAACCTCTAAACTTATATAAAGGGTACAAAATCTATGAACCCAATCTAGTTTTCAAAACCTTTCACATAGTCAGAGCCTACAACCAGTCTTAAGGGAAATTGGTGATTTGAGACCTCCATAGGTATGATAAGGCTTTTGAAATTGGTAAAGATAATGTTTATGAGTTTAATAATATGTTCTTAAATCCATACTAATAATTTAATAACCCACTAAGTTTTCTTAGACTTGGTGCACTCCTTTCACAACAGGAAACCATAAGAATAGGGGTCCCTTTGAACTCAAACAACATAAAACAAGTTTTCATATCTCATGGGGTGTTATTGAGGAAACATAAAAATATAAAAAAGGTTTAATAAACATCCAAGTGTCAAAAAAACTTAATATTCAACTTAGTTTCCCTTGAGGGCTAGCAAGAAGGATATAGGCTCTAAACCCCAACATCTTGACTAGTACACCATGAGCATACAATGGGGTAAAAAGGATGAGTAAATCATGTAGAATAATGGAGAGAGTTTTTATATAGATATTTGAGCTTCTCAAAATAATGGAAATTACTTTTAAGACACAATAAAAACTTTAGATGCTCATACCATAACTCACACTTTACATGGGAGTTTGATCCATTTAGGATAGTTGAAGGGGTCATATAAGAAGGATTTCCAAGTGGAAGGAGGTAATTTAATGATATATTATTTATGAATAATTTTTAAGACCCAAAACAGGTCTTAAAACCTATTTTAAACCTTGATAGTGACTAGGCATGGAGAAAATACCTCAAATTCATATTTAATTCCATATTTTGCTCCTAAAACCTCTTGTATGTTATTGAGAAATCCAAAAATGTCCTAAACATGTACTTTTATGTCGAAATCACTTGTATGAACTTACATAAATGTGTTATTTATGCATATTTATAGTTTTTTCAAGGTTTTATAAGAAGTGGAGAGATAAAAATTACACAAGAGAATCTGGTGGTGATCAAACTAGACCCATTTTCCAAGGAATCTCAAATAGGCTCAAAATGAATCTAGGTGTTAACGCCATTTCTTGGTTTACATATTTGTATGGGGTGTTAGGATCTAAAATTGGCATGGGGGTTGGTGATGGACTATGTAAATTGAATCAAATATTTTTTTATTATTTCACCATTGTGGTAGAGGTCTGGAGCAAGAAAATAGGGTCCTAAGCAAGGAGACCTAATTGATGTCTAGTTCATGAGAGAGAAAGGCAAAAACATTGGTTTAAACATAGATTAAAGAAATAAAATTTGACATGGATCTATAAGGCCATAGTTTTTCCTATAATATGAAATCATTTTATCATTATAATTTTTATAACTCCCTACATAAGGAGGTTTATAATTTTTTGGGGATACAAGGAAACTAGGCCTAATGAAGGCTTAAAGAGGAAAATGATTTATTGGGAGTTTTTCCACAAGAAAAAATGGTATTTTTCAAATTTTATAAAATATTTTAAGACCATTCATCTAGTTTAGATGAATTTAAGAAGATTCACTTGAGTTTTGGGCCACTTAGACCAAACTAGGTGTGGGAAATGAAGAGTTTCAAGACACCTATACACATTAATGTTTAAGTGGTAGGTCAGAGGAGTTTATTAAGGTATTTAGGATATTTAATACATGTTATGAGATATTTTAAAGTTTAATTCATGGTTGGAAGGTCCATTTGTCACTACGTTCATGTAAAGAAGGTCAGTTTTCAAGAAGCTAGTCAAAGTGTCAAGTTAATTTGTAACCGCTACAATACTTGGAAGGTTGGAGATGATTAAATAATAATAAATTTATTTGGATATATATTTAGAATTTATAATAACTCCCCTTTTTTTCTCAACTCATGGGTAATTTTTAATTCTCTTCTACCACCTCTCTTTCTCTCTTCACACTTCTCTATATAAGCAACCACTGTTGGCTAATTTTGTAGAATCTACATATAGTATGGAGAATACTTGATGGTTTGAATAATATTTATGCCTTTGAAAAAATATTTTCAATATAATTTTTATTTTATAACTTCTTGTTTAAGTGTGTTAAGTAGTGCATAGTTGAAAGACAAGTGATAATCATTTATCCTTGTGTTCACTTTACTCTTTCAAGTTTTTTGAAATTAGTATGTTCTCTAATATATCACATGAAATGTAGTTCGTGTCTTTATTTGTCTCTAATTGTAAGTAATGTCATTAGTGTCTATAATCATACCTCTTGTTAATTCACCTTGATAAGTGCAATGCATATCACCTTCATGTTTGAAATATTTATGTTAAAGAAACTTTGCATGTTGAAGCAGTATTGTGAGTCATATTTCATAGTTCAAGTTAATGATAGTCTTTTAGAGAATAAATTATTAAATCACCTCAATATATTTGGCTTTTTTCATTTTCTCTCTTTTCCTTTTCATATCAAGAAAGCAAGTAGTATAGGTGATGAGTTACAATGAACATATCTATGGAGATAGCTCTTTAATCTAGAGTTTTACCTCTACTATAGGCAACCCACAAGCCTATAGGTATTCCTATGTTTCACTCAATTTGGAGAATGATTGAAATACCTCTCCAAGGGTGTAAAATTTAGTTAATTATTAACAAACACACATTCACCTTCTCATTCATAATCAACTCATCCTCAAGGCACTCTAGCCCTCCTTTGCTCTTCAATTCACACACACAAGCTTATCTCAAATATCTCCCTAATCTCTCACTCACAAGTGTAGAAAACATCATCTTTTTTTCCACTATTTATAGATTAATCATGATAATCAACACCTTGGTCATCCATTATGCATGCCTTAACCCTTAAGACATCTCTCACATGAAGACACAGCTCAAAATAATCTTCATAGGTTGGCCATAGCATCTATGGGTGATCCTTAAGAAACTAAACCTTTTAATAAGGACTTTGTATCTCTTATAGGTCTCATGTGAACCCATTCAATCCTTTATCACTTCATAAAACAAAACAAGAAAATAGAACTAGTACTAAAATCATGGACCCATTACATATGATCTATACATCCCCATTAAGTTCCAACAACCAATATAGTAACCTTATTCTTAAACACAAATCATTCAAATAACATTATGTGCATATAGTCACTATGAAAAATCACACATTCACCTTCTAAACCATTGTTGATATTGTATACAAATGGTAAAACCTTTAAAATACACATAGAACATCCTTATGGACTCTACGCCACTCTCCAATATCTAATTCATCAAGAGATATCAAAACAAGCTCAATTACTCTTCTCAAGTCACTTGCAAAAGAAGCACAAACATTTAATCAACTTTGAATATTAATATATTTGACTATACACACTCTTAGATCTTCAAATCAAGCTCATTAGATGTGCCATGGAGTACTTTTCAGATTTATTTTTTACATCATGTGCAAATTATATCTAGATCAAAATATATGGTCCAAAGATAAGACACTAGTTTTTACCTTATAAAATTTGAATATTTACATGACAATGGTCATAGTTAAACTTTGACCACTTTGCTCGCATCTCGTATTCTCATTGCTTAGATTAGTTACACATTGTTGATCTTGTCCAAACATTAATTCATAGGAATCAATGTTCAAACATTAAATCTTAGTCACTTTCACCTCATCTTGTGTACCCTTGTAATGTTGACTCAATACATACCATCGATCTATGTGGATTAACCAGGTCTTTAACTAGAAATTCTCACTGTTCAATCAATCTATATAAACACTTGCTCACCATTGATCTTTATCCTTTACCTTTTCTCAGTCATTAAACAACATGAACTTCTTTCGATCTCACTTATTCCTGACATCTTGGAGCAAATTCACTCTATTGATCTCTTTGAGACTTGTTCAAAATTTACGTCTTGCATATTTGACTAAGTATGGGAACCTTGCTTATCGGCATGAGTAACCATTTTTGAACCTTAAGAACTTTTTGAATTAGATGCATGATCTCAAATTTGGACCATATGATATCCTTACATAGGATAATCCATCCATATGAAAAAATGATCTTGTAACCCACATATGAGTGATATATATCTCTATTTAAATGTCTTCTCAAAATGTTCTGTCATAGAACCAATTATGCTTAGAACTTCCCTGTGAGCTCAACTTTAATCTTGCACAAATTTCATTTTACTTAGTCATATGACATAAAATTTATAGCATAAGATACTATCACATATGGGGTTCCATAAATATATTATTTTTCTCTTTATATCCTCACACATGTAGGATATGATGTCAATAAATTTTTTACTTGGCTCTATTTGAACATAAAAAACAATGTCAAAATGCCTAAGAGCCCAACTTTGCACATGCATATATTTTATCAAACTACATCACATGACCTAAAATTTGGCACATAAAAAATATGAATAAAACTAAACAAACCCATATGATCATGTTCTCATAAAATATCTACATGTGCAATATATTCCATCATCAAAATGATTACTCGACTCTTTCTTTCCTTATGATAGTTTGTCTAAGTATGGGAAAACACTATCAAAATTCCTGGGAGCCTAAATTTGAATTTGATTATAATTTTTTGTGATTAGGTGCATGACCTAAGATTCAAAAAATAATAAATATGCACAATAATGAACAATCCCTTGTGACCATTTCCTCTTGACTCATCCACATGTGGCAATGGTGACTTCATCAAACTACCTACTCAAATTTTTTGCCACTAGACCCAAACTATCTAGATGAAAACTATGATCAACTAGATGCATTATAATTATACAAACAAGCACTCAAAGCATATAAAAAATCTTAGGGAACTATTATACAACCTAAATACTCCATACCCATCCCTAAACACCTATAGCCATGCTAAAACTGAAGATTAACCTATCATACTTCAAGCATACAAGAACAATGACATTGCACACTTTGTCATTGTCACATAGAATATCAAGGCACTTCATACACTCAACAAGACACCTCTATGAAATAACCTTAAAATCATAATTATAAATCTCCAACAATCTCTCCTTTTTTTATTGATGTTAATAACCATCATATAACAATATATAGCTCACCTTCCTTCTCTCTTTTCAATCACTCTCACAATAGAAACTTTCTCCCCGTGTTACAAAATGACAAAGTGGGCACCAACGGATCCTAAGGACCTTAAAAGTATTATAAAATAAATAAGGACCATATTATAAATATGATACAAATTCCCTATTACTTTGAGCCTACTTTTGCTTGCTTTGATACCATCCTCTTTCACATACCAACACTCTCTTCAATCAAGCACTGCAACCAATAAATAAAGAACACATAAAAATAATAAAATTTGATATAAATCACCAAGAAAAATCTAATATGGATTTACCCTAAGATTTTTGAGCCATTTTGCATCTTGAGCATCTTTAGAACTGCACACACCATGAAAAACCACCACACATGCTCACTAGCGTTCTCTATCAAATCACCTCAAGGACCAAAAATAGAACTTCATGCCACTCACCAAATAGGTAAAATTATGTCAACCAATTGGATAAATCTCCATGAAACAAACATATCTTTCTCTTTTGGACAAAATAGAGAAAAAAAGTACTTTTCTTCAAACTAGGCATATCTAGCCTTCTTGTAGCCCTACCTGGAACATGCAAAGCCCATAATTTTCAATAGACACATCTTTAGGACCTAAAACTTAATATATATGGAAATATAATATTCCCCCTCAATCAAACTAATTTACATCACCAAGCTCATCCTTCACAACATACTTCCATCACAAACCTACTATCTAATTAGGCCTCCATCTTGACAAAAACATGAATAATTTGAAAACCACAAACCTTCATATATCTATAAATCATGATTTGAAAACCCATTTGTCCCATTAAGATTATTTAAAATAATCATACCTTAACCAATAAGGTAGACCACTTTTATAGCATATCTCAAAACCCTAGAATCTCAAAACAAACAAAGTCAAGAAAACTCCTAGTCAACACACACCTCTAACACTTCTTGCACACCTAGAGACACCCATCACATAGTTTAGGACCAATATTTGAGCTTCTAAACCATTGGGAACATGGAATTCCTATAACCCATATTAGGCCTGCTTGCCCTTAAGCCAAAAACTAAGAAAACCAAGAACACTAAAAAAAACTTTAATTTACCTTCAACATACCTTTAGACCACAACATTATCTAGAACACATCACAAATAAGTGTATAAACCTTTTCTAGGATCAAAATATTATTGACATTTTCATCAAACTCATTAAGCCACCTAGAACCCCCATTTTAACTTTGTACTATAGCTCCTTCACAAACCAATTGAGCAAACTCATGAAGTTGTTGCTCCCCCTTAACCAAAGAACTTTTGAGATCAACACAAGTCTTTATTCAGATTGAAATTATAATATTAAGCACACAAAATTTCTTATTCACTGAAAGGCATCTTTTAAGAAGCATAGATAGAGATCTCCTCTACACCATAATGCTCTACCATGGTGTGGAACTAGGAGTTGCCCATAACTCCTCAGATCCCTTCTCCTCCTTAGTGATCTAATACTTGTAGTTCTTATTAATATTATTATTTAGATTAAGAGAAACCTCTTAATAGACTACAACATTCTCTTTTTCTTCTATGATTTAATTAATAATACATGGAGACAACATAAATTCATGACATACCTTTTCATGTAAAGAATCCACCTTATAGTTTAGAATTTCATCACTAAACATAGACAATTGATGTTATTTACATGATGATACGTGCTTATAAATAGTAAAATGTTCACTTGGATCAATACACACCTTAATACTAGCCTCAACTAGTATCTTAGTCTTCTCCTTGAGCTTGATCTCTTCATTCTCAACATAAGCAGATAATGAGACCTCTTGGCACTCTTCAACTTTTGAAGCATTTTCCACCATATCGAACATATTAGTTGGAATTATAGTCTTATCATGACTCACACTTTTCACCTTTGGATTCCATGTGTTAACATGCCTTCTTCCTTACACTCTAGGAGCATGATTAAACTTATTGACTTATATACCTTTTCTTGAAAAACCTAACAATGTGACCTCTCTATTCATAATTTTAGCACACCATACCTTTTACAAGAAATGTATCTTGCCTTACCTTATTTGGAATTTTTTTTGTAATATGTCCTATGTCATAAAAATTAAATCACTTAACTCTATTCATACCTTTTAAATGATGACCCCCATCATAGTTCCATCTAAACTCATTTCTAATAGCTCTCTTACATTATCTATCACTATGGCCAAATTGAATACCTATGTAATAGTAACCATTGAATCTTTCATACCTCATGGCATTTGGCTGTATAATCTGATTTGTCTTGATTCTACTAGCACCTTCAATCTTTATCTAATGATTTTTCTTCAAAGACTGATCATCCTTATTCATATTAGTCTTCATCTTGTCTTGAGTTACATTCTTTTGTTCTTATTTTTACCCAAGACCAGTTCTATCACTAACATGCTTTTGACCACTTAAAATGTTTTCTAGATCACACGAGCTCTTTTCAAATCTCACAAATGACTTCACCTTACTAGATGTCCTCTCTGGATCAGATTTCAAAGACTCATTTTTAGAAATGTAGCTTGGAAATTCATCTTATTTAGCATAAATTTAGGATTTCAGATAGAATTTCCAATTGCTAACTAAGATGCTTGATCGTATCTTCATCCTCCTTGGTGTCTTTATTTATTCCTACCTTATGTACATTGAATTACTCCTCATAGTCTTTGAGTTTATATTTCATCTTCTTATTGGTCTTATTCTCAATCTTTAGTTCTTCAAGAGAATTCATCAATATAATCTCAAAGTCCACCTTATCTTTATCATTATTTTAATCACTCCAAGTAGACTCCTTATGATGTAAAAAACTTCCTTCCTCAGCCATGAATAGAGTTTCATCTTTAGCTAGACCATCATCTTCATGATCATATTCTTAGTCACTATCTTCACTCTCATCTGATGAGATACAATTTTCTTTGGTGTAGAGACTCTTCTTATTCTTGAAGGACTTCTTATTGTTGATATACCTTTTGAATATTTTATTCTTTTAGTTCTTCTTTTCTTTATCTTATCATTTACTATGCTTTTCATCACCATTCTCATCATGTTTATGAGGACACTTACTATAAAAATTTCCTATATGTCAACAATTGAAATATTTTAAGGTTACTTTACCCTTATACTTCCCTAAGCCTATGTTCAATTTCCTAGCAATCAAAATAATTAGTTCATCCTCATCAATGTCAGATATGTCATCTTATTTGGATTTCTTACCTTGGAACTTCTTATTAGGCTTCATATATGTCTTGAATGTTTCTTCCTTATTTGGTGGTATATCACCATTTACTCTCATCTCATATGTAGTAAGGGTACCATTAAATTTATCCATATTTAATTGAGTAAGATCATTAATTTTTTCTATATCAGATACTTTTGGATTAAACTTGAGAGATAGAGACCTTAATAGCTTTTGGACTATAGTATCTTCAAGATTCTCTCCAAATCTTCTCATGATTTTTTTAGTCTCATCAACTCTTTACAAAAATGATGTCATAGAATCTTCTTCCTTCATCTCGAGGCTTTCAAATTTCCTTTTGTGAGTTTTTAACATAACAAGCTTAACTTTTGATTCTCATTCAAAAATGATCTAAATTTTGTCTGTATATCTTTATCAGAATTACAATGGATTACGTTGGTGTATTTAATCTCTATAACACCACAAGTGATAGCATTAATTGCCTTAGAATTGTTCTTAAACAACTTCTTTTCTACAACACTAGATGGAGGAGTAATAGGAGCAACATAGCCATCAAGAATAGATTGTCATACATCAAAACATAGGGACATAATGTATGTCCTCATCCTTGCACTCTAAAAATCATAATTAGTTTAATTTAACATTGGTTCTTGATTAGTAGAGAAGCCTATTTGATAAATACCCATATTGTACCTTCAATCACCTTCAATTTATCAAGACTTTACCGAAGGACTTGCTTTGATACCAATTTTTAGAGGTACTATCACTGAGATAGGGGTAAATCAATGGGCCCAAATAATCCAATTTAAATTATAACATTTATAAACTCTTAATCAATTACCATAAACAATCATGAAGCATACACAATATCATAGCAATTAACAAGAGAGACAATGAATGATCAATTACATAACACATGACATACATGGGTAAAACTCTTAGGGGAAAAATGATCTATAAACTGCCACTAATTTTCATGTAAAAAAGTTTACCTTGGATCTTTTTAGGTAATTTATTAAATATACCAAAGTTAATTCATAAAATAATCAACTTAAAGAAAAGTAATGCAAGAATATCAACCACACTGCACAAGAGTTGATTACAGAATTCAAAAATGCCTACATCTCCAAGTTTGAAAATTAACTAAACCAATTCATTATGAAATGTCTACAAATATAAGGAAACCCTTATAGATCAATAATTAATTCACGTGTTATGGACCTTCAAAGAATCTCAAAACTCTTAGACGGATTCTTCACCTTCCAATAACACTTCTAAATGTGTATGTTTGGCCCTTCAAAGAATCTCTAAACTCTCAGATAGATTATCCACTTTCCCAAATAACACATCTAAGACTACATAAAACTAAGAAATAGACCTTTAAAAAGTCCTAGAACTCACAGATAGACCTTTCACCTTCCTGTTACAAAAGTAATCTCATATTCTTGAAGATCTCTGCCAAAAGTCTTACTAAAAAATTTTAAAAATGGCTCAAACAAACTCAAATAAGGTCTCTCATCATATGGCTAGATTCATCACTTTCTATGGCTCTTATATCTTATCTCTTTTTATCTTTATTTCTTCAACTCTCAACTCTTTGGCTCTTGGCTCTTCGGCACTTATCTCTTTAGCTCTGCCATGAGAGCTTTGAAACATTGGAATAAATTCTAATTCCAATTCCAATTATAATGATTTAAAAATAACCCCTCACCCCTTTATAAACTTGTTGGATGTGCATGAATAGTGGGATTAATCATTATCCCTAAAATTTTTTATGGGATTGGATAATATCCCATTTCACCATTATTTATGGGATTTATATTATCCCTTTACATTTTAATATGGGAATTTTAATAATATCCCATGTATTTAAAAATATGGGGCAATAATTATTCCCCAATATATGATGGTTTATATTTTAACCATATTAAATTAGCTTTACATTTTCCAAGTAACTCTATTGCCACGTCACTTTATGGCCACATCTTCACTTTGACCATAACTTTGACTAGTCATAATTTTCACATACATACTCCATTTTTTGAAGCATAAAATTTTCTAGAAATCTCTCAATGAGCTCTACACCATGGAACTAGTTCATAAATGTTCCAATATCATTAATTTTATTAGTTTGACCAACATTGACCACTTGTTGACCTACTTTGATTGGCTATATAAGGAGTAAATGAGCTCTATTTCTAGAGATCTACATACCATTGGAAAGCTATTGATGAGTCCTATGTGATGGTATAATTTTAAGTATGATTTGGGAACTTTTACAAAATGAACTCTAAATCACACCTTCCCACTAAGAATTTTTTTGGCCCACCAAAAGCTTGTATCCAACTTAATCCTCTAAAATGTTAATTGGTTCCAAAGATACTCTAACAGTTCTTATCAGTATACTCAAGTTTTACAATTACAACTATAATGCTTGGAACAATCAACTGATCACACATTTTTTAATTCCTCTATTTTTTCATGGCCATCAATATCATATAAATAGAACTAGGGTTCAAAATACGATGTCTTCCTCTAGTGCATGGCTTTGCATGAGCCTCTACATAGATAGACGTAGTGATCTTTTATGTTTCATGGCTTCAACACATCTCTACATAAAAGTTTAGTGATCTTTTCTACTACATGGTTGTAATGATTCTATATGAAGAAGTATAGTGATCTCTTCTATTACATAATTACAATGAGCCTCTACACAAAATTCTAGTGATCTCTTCTACCACACAACTATAATGAACCTCTACACAAAAGTGATGTCCTTTACTACATAGTTGCAATGACCCTGTATATAGATCTGAGATCTTGAATCTCCTCTACTACATGGCCTCAATGATCCTCTACATAGATCTAATATTATACACATACATCTATGTTCTCCTATATTACATGGCCATCCAAGGGTCTTTCCATAGAACTGAGATCTTAAATCTCCTCTGCTACATAGCTACTATGACCCTCTACATAGATTTGAGATTTTGTATATGCATTCATGTCCTCTTCTACTACATGGATTCAATGGCCTCTACACAAAGTATGCATGGATAATATCATGTATATCAACATCCTCTTCTATTGTACACCCTCAAAAGCCTCTACATAGAAGTATGCATGGATAATAACACATCCATCAATGTCCTCTTCTACTACATAGCTTCAATGGCCTCTACATGGAAGTATGCATGGATAATATCACTTCCATAAATTTCCTCTTCTACTACATAACCTATACATAGAATTATAAATGGATAACAACACATCCATAAACATCCTCTTCTGCTACATAGCTTCAATGACCTCTACATAGAAGTACATGTGTGGACCTAGTGCTTCTTGGGTCTACTAAAATATTCTCTATAGAATAACACTTGATAGAAATAAGAATATAACATACCCTAATCTACATATACCATTGTTAATATAAAATGTTTACCAGAATGTGAGAAGACAACTTGAATATGATAAACGTGTCACTTAATTCTTCTCTATAGGTGACTCCATAAAAAATTAACTTTTAATTTTTACAATGAATGTATATACAGATATAGATAATACCTCTTGGGTGTTTTTAAAAATGTGCATGATTTATGTCACAATATTGCCCATATGGTTCTTATTCATACATCCTAACTAGCACATTATTTATGTTTATTTAATGAGCATATATAAATGGATAAATTAAAATTATCAAAAGTCTTTGACTACCACCTAATATTCCTTACCAACCACTAAATATTGTTATGGGACTAACTAATTCAATAGTCATCCTATGGATCATCATGTGGCTCACCTTTAGGCTCTTGATGGTCACCTAGTATCTATGAGTCTAATAACTAACTAGAATCATCATGACTAGGTCTAAAAACCTACCCTATCTCAAACATCATGATCCACATGTGATCTAGGTGAATCTCTATGCCATCATATATAAAATATGATTACTGAGTAAAGAGATAAAAATTTCCTAGAACCATCTCATTCATCTCCAATGGGATGATATGGAGAGTCACCATGTCTAAGAATTATCTTCCAACTAAAAATCAAAAGGTGAAATAACATGTTACCATACCTTGAACAATGTCATTCTATGTGCCAACTATTTTGGCATGTGACAGTGGTAGTTTTTTCAATCCCAATTGCCATACAATGTTAGTGGTCACATAACTCATTTTGATGTTCCCATCAAACACAAATCTAAAGACACATCCATTAGAAATAATTGGAACACTTTACATGGAGGGTCTCATAAATCGTAAGATAATGTTCAAAAGTTTAGATGGTGTAATTGGGGATTATGAATTCTAACTTGTACTTGAAATAGTAAGAGCCTTTCCTCTATCCATGTTCCTCTATTGGAACCACTATGGTACATATGCATTAATTCAAGTTGGTGCTAAAGGCCAAATCTTAACCTACTTTGATACCAAACTGATCCATAAACTAGCAGTAATTTCCATGAATTTTTTTTACCTTGGATCCTTATAGAAAATTTATTAAATATACTAAAATTAATCCATAAAATAATCAACTTAAGGAAAAGCAATTCAAGAATACCAACCACACTGCATAAGAGTTTCTTAAATTTTTTGGCAATGCTTACATCTCTAGGTTTGGAAATTAGCTCAACCAATTCATTGTTAAATGTTTTCAAGTATAAGGTAACACTTAAAAAATAATCATGAATTCACATGTTATAGAACTTTGAATAATCTCAAAAGTCTCAGATAGATTCTTCACCTTCTTGAAACACTTTCAAATGTGTATGTTCATCCCTTCAAAGAATCTTAAAATTCTAAGACAAATTCTTATCTTTCTCAAACCACACCTCTAAGACTACATAAAACTCATAAATAGACCTTCAAAAACTCTTCAAACTCATAGATGGACTTTCCACCTTCTTGTTACAAAAGAAATCTCACATTCCTAAAGTTATCTACCAGAAGTCTTACTTCAAGACTTTAAAAAGTGGCTCAAATGAACTCAAATTAGGTCTCTCAGCATATGATTGGATTCATCTCTTGTAATGTCTCTTATCTCTCAGCTCTTTGGCTCTTAGCTCTTTGGCTCTTTTGCTCTTGACTCTTAAATTTTATCATGAGAGATTTGAAACCTTGGAATGAATTCCAATTCAAATTTCAATGATTTAAAAATAACCCCTCACTACTTTATATACTTTTTGGAGGTGCATAAAAAATGGGAATAATCAATATTCCTAACTTTTTTGATGGGATTGGATAATATCCCATTTCAACATTTTATGGGATTTATATTATCCCTTTACATTTTAATATGAGAATTTAATAATATCCCATGTATTTAAAAATATGGGGTGCTAATTATTATCCAATATATGATGGTTTATATTTTAACCATATTAAAATAGATTTTCATTTTCCATGTAACTCTATTACCATGTCACTTTATGGCCACATCATCACTTTGACTGGGCATAATTTGCACATGCAAACAATGCTTTTTTAATCATAAAATGTGTCATAAATCTCTCAACAAGATCTACACCATGGAACTAATTCATAAACATTCTAAGATCATCAATTTTTATATTTTGACTAGCGTTAACTGCCTATTGATCTACTTTAACTGAAACTTGAACTGGATGCATAAGGAGCAAATGAGCTTTGTTTCTAGAGTTTTGCATATCATTGAAAAGCTTTTGATAAGTCTTATGTGTTATGTGATGGTAAAAATATCAATATGATTTGGAAATTTTTTTGAAATGACCTATGAATCAAAAAACACACCAAAAAATAAAATTGGGCTATCATCCTATAATAACGAGATCCAATTTAGACAAACATCAATTGATCAAGGAACTCCAATCCCTTTTTAGTGAGACTAAAATCCCACAATGTGCTTCAACACCTATCTAGCTAAGCTGCAACAACTATAATTTTAGAAATTTTCATCTTAAAAGGATTTTAAAACCACCTTAGATGTTTAGCTACCATATAAAAACATATTAACACATCCACCTTTGAATTGATATCTTCAACACTTGATGATGGACCTCTGATTAACACTCTTCACCTTCACTTATAATCAATCAATAAGAGCTCTATTCTACCAATACAATTATGATCTTTAGGTCATACAAATAGTCCTAAATCTATTATAATCTTTAAATAATCCTTATCTCACTCTACCCCTCATTCACTCCCCAATTAACACACACAAGCTTCTCTCAAATCTCTCCCTAGTCTCTCACTCACAAGTCTAGAAACCATCATGTTTGGTTCCAATTTTTATAGAGAAATCATGATAATCAACACTTTGGTTGGATATTAGGAATGTCTTAACCCTTAAAGCATTTATCCCATGAAGACACAGTTTAAAACAATCTTCATAGGTTGGCCATAGCATTTATGGGTCATCCTTAAGAAGCTATACCTTTTAATAAGGCCCTTGTAGCTCTTATAGGTCTCATATGAACCCATTCACTCCTTTAGCACTTAATTGAACAAAAAAAAACATAAAACTAATAATAAAATCATGTAACCATTAAATATTATCTATATGTCCCCATTAAGTTCCAAAAACTAACACAGTCCCCTTGTGCTTAAGCACAAATCACTCAAACAACATTCTATTCACACAGCCATTATGAATGAAAACATAATCACCTTCTAAACCATTTTTCATACTCTATATGAATGATAAAACCTTTAAAATTCACACATAACATCCTTATGGAGTTTAAAACACTCACCCATATTTAATCCATAAATAGATATGGAAACACTATCAAAATAAGATCAATTACTCTTCTCGGGTCACATGCAAAACCAACACAAACACATAGTCAATTTTGAACCTTAATATAATTTATTGTACACACTTTTATATATTTAAATCAGGTTTATTAGATGCATCATGTATTTATCTTCATCTTTTATTTTTATATAATGGGACAATTCTATCTATATCTAAAGATATGGCCCAAATACCAGACACTAGTTTTTCCCTTGTTAAATTTGAATATTTAAATGACAATGATCATAGTTCAACTTCAAACATTTTTATCTCATCTCATTTCCTTAATAATTAGATAAATTATGCACTATTTGTCTTGTTTAAACTTTAATTCATAGGTGCCAATTCTAAAAAATTAAACTTGAGTCACTTTAACCTGATCTCATGCACCCTTGTAATTTTGACTCAATATGCACTATCAATCTTTGTGGATCAACCAACTATTTAAGTAGCAATAATCACTTTTCAATAAATATATATGTGCACCCACTTACCATTGATCTTTATCCTTTACCTTTTCCTAGTCATTAAATAATTTTCACTTATTTCTATCTCGCTACTTTTTAACATCTTGTAGCAAACACACTCCACCAATCTCCTTAAGACTTGTTCAAACTTTACCTCTTTCTTATTTGACTATGGGAACCTTTCTTATCTACTTGAGTATCCATTTTTGAACCTTAATAAATTATTTGTGATTATATTCATGATCTCAAATTTGGACCATATGATCTCCTTACATAGGAGAATCCATCCACATGACAAATTGCTCTTGAAACCCACATATGAGTGAGATATATCACCATTAAAATGCCTTCTCAAAATCTTCTATCATGGAACCATGATTAGAACTTGCCTATGAGCCCAATTTTTCTCTTACATAACTTTCATTTCACTTAGTCATATTTAATCAAAATTTATCACATAATATCCTCTAACATAGAGGATTCCATCAATATATTAATCTTCTCCTGAGATATTCACACATGTGAGATATGACATCAAAAAACTACTTACTCGACTCTGCTTGAACATAGAAAACATTTTCAAAATACCTAGGAGCCCAAATTTACACATGCATATATTTTATCACACTAAATTTCATGACCTAAAATTTGGCACATAAAAACTAGGAAAAAAAATAAATAAACCCAAATGATCACCTTCTCCTAAAACATCCACACATGTAAGATATGCCATCATAAAAATGATTACTTGGCTCTTTCTTGCCTTATGAAAACTTGGCTAAGTATGGGAAAACACTATCAAATGCCTAGGATCCTAACTTTGAATTTGTATATCTTTTGATGCACTTTTGTGCATGACCTAATTTTTAGTACATAAGAACAAGGCACAATATTAAACAAACCCATGTGACCATTTTCTTTTGACTCATCCACATGTGGCAATGGTGACTTTATCAAACTTCCTGATTATATTTTTTACCACTAGACCCAAACCATCTAGATGAAAACTATGATCAACTAGATGAATTTCAGTTATACACATAAGCATTCAAACTAGAGTAAACATCTTAGGGACCTCTTGCACAACCTCAATACTCCATACTCATCCCTGAACATATCTAACCATGTCAAAACTAAATATCAAAAAATCATACTTCATGCATACAAGAAAAAACACATCTCACACTTTGAAATTGTCACATATACTATCAATGCACTCCATCCACTAATAAAGACACCTTCATGAGATCACTATGACATCATCATGATAACTCTCCAACAAAATCATGGACCTTATACTTAGTGTTCATTATAAAATCTTATAGCTACGTAGATGGCTTGTATATTTTTTCAATATGATCCTCATTGGAGTGACAGGATAGTATCATCTCATGTAAATTATTTGGGACAATTATGAATTACATTATTACTCATGCACTTCAAAAATATTATTAATGTGTTTATTTTTTGGAGATCATTGTGTAACTATAGTATTGTTAGGATAGATAGGTTTAGGAAACCTTAGTGATTAATATGTGGTCTTAAGAATGTGAATACTTTGTGGTTATGGAAATATATTAGTTTTATATTAAATTTCTAGTTGATTAGTGACTCTAGATGTGATAATTTGGACTCTTTAATTCCTTAGTATTATGGTTATAAACTTGTATAACTAGTATGTATATTAGGAATGAATTATTGTATGTTCTTATATACACTAGAAATATACTATTTCATGTCCATATTTACTATTGAGACTTGAATTTTATTAAGTGGATTTATTTTTAGTATTGAATTACGTACACATTATCATCTTCTTTAATGTCAATTATGTATCTACTTTCCTAATGAATGGTAGAGACACTCCTACTGGATAAGATGTGTGCGAGGCATCCTAAAGGATTTCTTTCTAGAGATAAATCTTCCAATGATACTCTCATTATTCTTATAAAATTTATTAGCTTCAATGGTGATCTCATACATACTAGGTGTTCAAATTGAAAAGTAATGACATTTTAACATGTGTGTCATGGATAGATGATGACACTCTATTTGTATAGCATTTGGTAAGATGAAATTATATAAACTATAATATATTGATTTAATAATTATACTTATGAAAATGAATAAATAAATTTTGATTTATTGATGAATAATCTCTTTATTAGAGGTTGAGGCATACTATGATTATGGGAAATGAATGATTAAAGAGAGCAATTATTTATATTTCATAGTGAATGGAATTGAAAATATATATTTTATTTTAAATCTATTATCATGGATCTTTTGGAACATCAAATTGACTTTTATATTTATTTACATTAATTAATTTTATTTTTATTAGTTTACTTATGAACATGGGTTGTTAAAATTATTTAAGAAACCTTTGGTAAGATGACTTTGAACCACATGAAAAAAAAATCTAGGGTGTTTTTCTAATGTTTGATTGGATGGGTTTTTACACTATTAGTACATACATTGGTGTGTGCATAGGGAATATAAAAGTATAACTACAATTAGAATTTATATTCTATGATACATTATTATAGACATCTAAATTTGACCATTTAGTGTCCAAATTAATTTTGACATGCTAACCCTTCTTCCACAAGTTCAAATTCAAACTAACATCATTTCCCTCCAAAATTTAAATAATTGAATAATTATTTATTAAATAATTATGTGCACCTTTTATTCTATGATTATTTAATAAATATATATTTACCACCTCACCCAGATAACCTCCATGTTTATCTCAACTATGTACTGACTCATCTAACCACCCTCCTCAACTTCCTCAAGCAGCTTTTGAGCTTATCCTTAAAACATTTCAACCTCCTTGACCCATTATTGATGACTCCTCAACCAACTCCCATTTACTCTCAACTTGTGTAATTGGTCATCATCCTCATGGATGATGACTAATCCTTAACCATTCATTATTTAAAAAATTATAAATATTCAAATATTCTTCCAGCATTTGATTGACCTCTCATAAAAATATAGATAAACATGAAAGACATCCCTTTAAATTTATCCTCACTTACTCTAATGAAGTTCTATCAAATTCAGAATCAAATCCAATTGAATATAAGATATCAAAAATATATTTTCACACCAAAACATTACCCAATTTCCCATACATTAGATAAAATTGAGCAACCACATTTAGAGAGCATGCCATTTTAATCACAATGGAAGAGGCTTGCATTACTTCAATTGTGTAAGTTTTTTTTTTGTTTCCTTTCATTTGTAGCTGTATCCTTACATTGAGTTGAGTATAGATTACATTTAATTTTTTAATTAATATCTTAGCTTTAGTTACATTCCATATGTGCTTCACACATTTAACATGCATAGTGGGAATGTCCCTCATATTTGCATATCATAAGCATCATAGGTATATTTAAGAGAATATTTCAATTTATTTTTATAGTTTTCATTGTGTACATACATTTAATCTTGGTCTTGGAGGGTTTTATTTGTAGTTGTAGGAATTTTTTTGGTGTTTTAAGGTTATATGTACTCTTTACATAATATTAAAATTTGAGACTTCAGCAACAGAATTATATCAGATAATAATGAAATCATCATTTTCTTGTTTTCAATGTATTTTTAGTAGTCTTCTTACTTATGATAGTTTTCTATCATAATTTTGTTCTATCACAACTTCTCAATTTTATATCTAGACACCCCATTTCAGCTATGTTGGCATGGAAATTTGTCATGGGGATAAATTGATGACTTTTGCATCACCAAAATGGGGAACAAAGACCCTCTCCTATTAGTATGTAGAAATACCTTTATTGAAATCCAAAATGGGAAAGCAATAAATATTTACAAACAAAGAAATGTAAACCATGGGGGTAGTAATTTTAACCCAAAAGTATGAAAAGGAGTTTTTAGAAAGAAATGTATAGAGTAAGAGAATGGAGAATTTTTAGGTAACAAATTTGCCAAGTTAAAAGTTGAGACTGGATGAAAGTGTTGAGAGAAAATTTGAATTTCAAAGGGAGAAAATCTATCTCATTCAATGGGTTAAAAAGACATAATAATATACTTAAGGATATGAAACATACACCATAAAAATATTTAATTTTGATAACATAAATGAATATCCCTATGTATTTTCTAACATAAACAACAAACATATTGCCTCTATTCCCATGAGATTTTCAAATGTGTTTGAGATATAAATTATAACTCTAGATATAATTTTTTATTCTTAAAAGTTTGAAATTTATAGCAATGGCAATGAAAATCAAATATGTTGAATTAAGCAAAAGACATAATTCAAAAGATATTACTAACATAAAGTTTAAGAACACCTCTTTGTATTGATTTCTAAAGATCAAAATGTCTGATCTCCCTTTACAAAGCTTTCCCAAAATCTATTTATTTAAAACCTAAATATGAATCATTAACTTGTATTTATAGGTTAAAATGGGTAGTTATGGTACATAAATACCTATTTTACCTTTTTACAGGGTTGTAAAAAAACCAACAAGAAATTATAACTTGAAATGGTGCAAAAATGTTTTGACCATTTAACACCATTTAATAAAAACATTTAGAATTTTTCAACTACTTGTAAAAGCACATTATCAATTTACACAACTTGAAAAATCATGTTGGAAAATTTACAAAGATAATTTATAGAATGACAACATACATGTACAAGCGGAAAAAGAATGCAACAATACAAATTAGGTGTAAAAAAATATGAGAAGCAAATGTAGAAACACTAAAAGTAATTCTTCATTCTTCTTGTTATTGTGTTGATAGTTATTTCCCTTAAAAAATTCATCAAACCTTTAGAGAAATTCCCTCATCAAATATTCATCTTGTCTATCTATGTACTTGTAGGCAATGTCTTCCAAGTAGTCTAACTCTTTCATTTCCTAGATCTTGCTTTGGAGACTATTTATCTTCATGTTTAGATTATCTGGTGAAGTTATTCATGACACAATGAAAATTTGGGGTTGACAATGTCTTGAATTTACTCTTTGAATTCTCAAATCATGATCTTAATTAAAAATATATTCCCATATAGATCTTTGTCATTGACAAAATGACAATTTAATATCTTGATCTCAGTGTAAATTTACATCATCATGTCACTTATAAGTGACCTTGCATTGTTAAATTTCTGAAGACACTCTTGATGAGATTAAATTATTAAGTTAGTATCCTAAATAAATTTAATTCAATAAATTATTTCTTTCTTATTGATAAATCCTTTTTCAATAAGGTCAACATAAGAAAAATTTGAGAATTTAACCAACCTAGGATTGAATTCTTCCCAATTTTGTTTATTTCAACATATCCACTTTCCTTTGTCACTAGTTTCTCATATTATGACAATATTTTAGATAAAATTATTGCTATATCAATAATTACTAAGGTTTATTAATCTATTACATTTTCAATCCAATCTTTTATTGTGTTTCCCATTTGACTTACATCTATTACTTTCTCCAATGTCTCTGAATGAAGAATTGATGAAGCAATAGTTGGTTGAATTGGCATGTTCAATCTCTATATCACTGAATTCAAATTTTATATTTTTTCTCTTAGTTCATCCTTTGTTACTTTTTATTTATCCAGTTTTTCAAAAAAAATATCAATTTCCAACTGTACGTCTCCTTTCATCCTTCTCTAGTTGACTTTCCCAAATGAACCCTAGATACCTGGTAGTCTTCAATTTTGATTTCTAACTTATATTTTTCAAACATATAAATTGTCACTTTGACATACTTCTCTCTCTTTTCATTTGTCACCATTCTCAAAATTGTTCTCACTTTATTTTGCCTCTTTAAGAAAGGAATTATCAAAGTTACAAACATATCTCCATAGGTTCAACAATTTTGTTGTTTTCTTCACCACCATAGATAACTAGTCTAAATTTGTCATGATTGATAAAGGAGGTGGGATATAAGTCAAGATAATTGGAAAAATTATGGCTAGAGGAAAAGAAGATGTTTTCTCAATTGGGCCACCTTGGAAATATGTTTCTACTTGTTCTTATTTATTGATTGTGTCAATAGGAGTTATTGGATAGGAGATGAGAAGAAATTTATAAATTTAGGGAGAAGATGAAGAGATATAAGTAATATAATTTTATGGGAAAGTAGATGACATAGGGAACATTGTATCATCTAAAGTAAAAAATTGCTAATTCATATTATATACTAGTTCTTGAGAAAATGAGAAACTATCAATGGGAATCTCTTAAAGAATTGAAATAATAGGATAAGAGAAGACATTTTCAGTAAACCTCTTTATTTTTAGATTGATTGTATTTTGTGTTTGAACACCTTGTTAAAAAGTTTTAGGTTCATGCACCTTTTCTATAATCGAGGGTTCCCAAATTGGACCTGATTCATCTACCTTTTATAGTTCATCAGGTTTCTAATAAAACCTCTCAAATTTGTCTTCCCTAAGAGGTGTATGGAAATAAAAATTCACAACATTCACTCCTTTTCTCTTCAACAACCTAAGATTTTTTTCAAATATTGCTCTTATTCTACTTCTCAAAGTAGTAGATTTTTTTATCTAATGGACTATAGACAATGGCTTTGTTATGATGATTAATTTTTGAAAGATGGGGTAAAATGTGGCTTCATCATCTACCAACTACTTTGAAAATTTCATTATTCCAAATTTTACTATTTGTTTCATGGTAAATCATGAATAGTCTTTGATCCTTACTACTTTCTCATCATCATAGTCCATCTAATAGTATTTGAAATTAAAGTTATGTTGATATGAAGGTCTAGCATTGTGCTCAATCAAGCCTCTATTGTCAAATGAAAATCTTGCTTTCAAAATTAATGAAGTTTTTGTGAGACATATATTATTCAACTATCTTGGCCTTTATCAATGATGGACAAGTATATCTACCAATTGAGATAAGAAATTTGACTCCTATTATATATCAGTTTATTAAGAAATTATGTGTTTTAAAAAGTTGTCTCATCAATTCTATCAACAACCACTTATAACTAAAAATTCATGGAAGCATATAAGGATCAACCTTATAACCATTGATTCTCAAATTACTAAAAGTTAAGAACTGTATGAACCAAGTTCCCCATCTTTCTATCTATGTGGTGGCCAAAATTGATATTCTCATATTGAAGAGGTCCTTTTCAAATAAATAAATGAATAAATTAATAAATAAATCATTTAACCTTTTTAATTAATAAGAATTATTATTTACTTCTAGCTATAGATAGAAGTCATACACCATTGAATTATTGAAATCACCCACTGTATACAATCCATCAAAATATCATGGACTCATTATAGTGTAAACAAGAAATGAATTTGTTAAGATAAAAACCACTAAGATGGGGGTGAATTAGTGTAAAAACTTTTATTTCAAATCCATACTTCATTTATTAACCTATAAAATCAATAGAGTAATCAAACAATATATAGAGAAACAATTACATAGACAAAAAGAAAGATATCAACACATGAACACAAAAAGTATGTGGGAAACCCTTTTAGGGGATAAAAACCACTAAAACACCACTAAAAATACTATCCCATAATAAATGAATCAACATTTAGTGATCCAACAACACCATAAGGAGCTCCAAGCCCTACATAGTCAAGCACCCACTCAACTAGTCTTTAGTAAGCTCTAACTTACAAGAAGGATCCAAACCCCTAGGTGACTCAAAACCAACCCATCCACTTCAAGGATAATTGTGAAAGTTCCAAATTGAAAGGCAAATCTAAATCCCTCCTGACTAAGCACTAACCCAAAAAATATAAGCTTGATAAACATAAGACACCTTGTTTCAACTAATGGATGATGACCTCTTTTTCAGATCTATATCTTATCTATTTGGATTCCACTCTATGTAATATACTTGGAAAAAAACTTTGATTAATATATTATGGTTTCTCAATATAAAATAAACTCATTCATCTCTTCTCAACCTTCTACCACTCTCAAATAACCTTCTAGGTTCACTCGCTCAATATACATCTTACTAGGCTTATTAGGTCATCGTACCTTGTCATCTACACCTATACCTCCTATTATATGTTCATGTTTGATACTATAACCCATATTATGGTCTCTATGACCTATTTATTCTCTTTTAAGATATATTTTCTTTTCTAATTCTCTCATCTCTTTAAATATATCAAATAGGTGTATTATGGCTTGTACTTATACCAATCACTTACTCTAACCCACCTTGGTCAAAAAAACATATTTAAACACTTGGATTATCCTTGAAATAGGTCATATAATATGTTTCAAACATGAAACAAACATTACGTAGTGTTAGACATAGTCATTGATATATGAAGGATTATCATTGATGTCAAATGCTATTATGTATTAATGACAAAGGTGTTGAGTTGAAATAACTTATTACAGAGCCCCATGGAGTTGTGTAATTACTTTTAATGACTATCATTTGAAAGTATGTCTTTATGGTATAAGTTATAAGTCATAAGGATACATAGATAAAATGTTAAAAATGCATAAGGTTGTGTGTTAAAATATTTCTATATTCAATTTTTCACCTTTGTATTTGTCCAAGGAATTATTTTGGAGAAAGTGACTTGGGAAATTCCTTCGGGAAAATGGTTTAGACTTTATCAAACAAATTATCTACAACAAAGTTTTTGAAGGAAATGAATTTAAGTTGGAATTATTTTAGAGAAAGTGGTTTAATGATTTCTTTTAGTAAAATTGTCTAAGTCTTTGTTTGAAAATTTTGAAGGGTAAGTGGACCATTCAAAAGTTCTGAAGGGATCATTGCAAAAATTCTGAAGGGTAAGTGGACTGCTTAAAAGTTTTGAGGTGATCATTGTAAAAATGTTTAAGGGTAAGTGGACCATTCAAATCTTCTAAAGGGATATTTTCAAAAATCTAAGGGATACTTTGAAAAAGTTCCAAAGGGCATGTGACCCAAAAAATGTTTTTAAAATGACATTTTGAGAAGCCTGGAAAGGTACATTGTAAAATGCCAAAAGAAAATGACACTTGGTATTTTATCAGGGAAATTATCCCAAAGCCCCTTAGATGAAAATGATCCAAACAAAAATCCTAAAGGATAATTTTCTAAGGCTTTTAAGGTCATGTGACCCAAACAATAGTTCAGAATAGGTCACTTAGAGAAGATATGAATGACACTTTTGGAAGAAGGGCTTTTATGAATTATTTCTTACAATTTATCTAAGGCAAGTGGAAATTTGCAAAATCCTAAAAGGTATGTTTTATAAGTTTCAAAGGACACCTTTCGGAGAAGGGAATAGATGAATTATTTTAGAGAATTTGTCTAAGGCAAGTGGACAATTACAAAACTCCAAAATGATACTTTTGGATGGAATGGTCTTTCAAAAAGTTTTTGAATGATATTTTATAAGAATAATAGGTCACTTAAAACATTTCCAAAGGATAAGTGTGGAGTCTTGTAGGGAATTTTCAAAATTCCAAAAGGTTAAGGCATGTTAAAGATCAAAAAAGTCTAAAGAGATCAAAGGATCAAAAGTAATGCGTGAATGTCGAAGAAAATAATATGAAGCCAACATGCTGAAGTTAAACAAACAAGCCAATATAAAGGTCATGCGACTTCAAGAGATTAAATATCATATAGAGCTCAAATGGAAAGATCGATGGAAACATTTCAAATTTGGAACAAAAAATAAATGAATAATTGTTGAAGTGAGTTAGTTACAAGAATTTGGTGAGATGGTTGAAGGATATAAACAACAACAATTAAATTGAAATGATTATTCTAATTTTGTGAGTGTGAAATTGATGCAAAAAGGGTAAAATTTGAAGAGGGTCAGAGAACGGAATTCATATATTCATTTGTTTAGAATGAGAAGAGATAAGTAATGAATGTAAAATGTATAAAATAGAGACTCATCTAAGTTTTGATTGATGCAATATTCCAAAGTCACAAAGAGTAGGGAAGAAAAATTGTCATCTTTTCATTTTTGGAATGAGAGGAGTCAAGAGGAGTTGATCCGTAGATACAAAAATATGACAATCATCTAAGCATAAATGTATAATGATAAAATTAGAAGAATATGAGAGTGTCAAATAGATAAATTTAGACACAAAGAAAGGGTGCAAGAAAAGTGAAGATTAGAAAAGAGTGTTTTGAATGAGAAATGAGCAGTTACAGATTAGACATGTAATAAAGAACAAAGAATTGGATTATTTTATGAATCTGATTCATGAATTTGAATTGTAAATGTTTTATTGGTTGGTGCCATCAAATTAATCTAGGTTGGTGATCATTATAGGGAGTGGGTGATTCCTTAGAGTTGGTGCTCTTAAAATAGGGGATTGGTGTCTTCTTGGGACGGGTGTCCTTAAATATAACTAGTGATGTTCAGTCAGTGAGACAAACTTTGTGAGGCTAGAATAGAACAATAACTTCTAGCAACATTCTCATCATGGGTTTTCCCTTTTGGTTTCCACGTATAAATCTAGTGTTTGTGTTTTTGTGCATGTGATATTTTTCATTTATTTGTTTAAGATTACATTTGTTTAAAATTCATATTGAAAGTTGAAAGTAATTCATTTTTGATATCTACTAATTCACCCCCCTCTTAGTAGATAGGTGTGTTCAACAGTTGGTATTAGAGCCAAGGGTTCCAAAATTGAAACTTAATCAACTCAGGTTGATCTTGGAGGTTGAACTCAAAATGGCTAGTCATGAAGGAAATTCATCAAACAAGACACATTTGTTTTATGGGTCTAACTATGCCTTTTGGAGCATAAGGATGGAAGAATATTTGAACTCCTTAGTGTTTGATGTCTAGATATCTATTGAGAATGGATACACATCCATAATTTTTCTCCTACTAATCTGGGAATGAATAAGGCATGTTAAAATAATGTGAAAGCAAAGAATGCTATTTTTTTGGATTGTCAAACAATGAGTTTGTCAAAGTCATGCATTGTCAAAGTACAAAGGAAATATGGGTCAAATTAAAGAGAATATTGAATGAGATGACAGAGTAAAACAAGCCAAGCTTTAAACACATAAGGGACAATTTGAGAGCCTCAAGATGAGTGAGGAAGAGAATATTGTAAACTACCTCTTTAGGCTAGATTAGATTATAAATGTAATCAAAGGACTTTGAGAGACAATGGATGAATCAATCATTATAAAAAAAATTTAAGATCTCTGAAAACAAAGTATGATTCTAAAATTTTTGCCATTGAAGAAGTAAAAGATCTGAATAAGCTCATGATAGATGAGTTACATGGAACTTTCACTGCATATGAGATGAGGCTAGGAGATGCAAAGTCATCTAAGAGAGAAGTTTATTTCAAAATTTATAAGTAGGTAGAAGAAAAAGAAGCTCCTAATTCTAAATTTGAGGAGGTGATGTAGAGGCTAATTTCATTAGAAAATTGAAGGGATCAAGAAAATACAAAGGTAAGTTACCCTTTAAATGTTTTAATTCAATAGAGATAGGTCAATTTACTACTAAATATCCACATAAAAGGAAGGATGACTCTGATTCAACTGATAAAAGTCAAAAGGAAAAATCCTATTATCCCAAGAAGAAGAAAATATTCTTTAAGAATAAAAAGGGGCTATACTCAAAAGAACATAGCGACTCAGTTAATGACAACATTAGTTCAAGTGATGAGCATGATAGTGATTTTATGTCTAAACAAAATGAATTTCTATTTATGAATTATGAATTAACTTATTTATGCACTTAGATAATGAATAAAAAGAAGGATAAGTAAATCTGCAATGTGAACTCATCTATGCTTTAAAATAAATTGACAAGCTTAAAAAATAAAATTCTAAACAAAAAAAGCTTGGTAAAAAGGGGTTTTAGAAATTAAATAATATAAATGAGGAATCATATCAAATGATAGTGAGTTTGAAGACCCAAGTTGAGGAGCCAAAGAGGATAGAGGATGTGGTCAAAACTGATTTGCAAGAAAAATCCTAAGAATGCTTGAAGATGGAGGAAGAAATCATGAACCTAAAAGAAAAGATAAAAAAGGCTAAAGAACAAATTGATAAAATCCTAAAACTAAAAGGAAGATCTACCATACTGGATGAGATGATCAACTCAAAAAATCCCCTCAAATAAAAATTAGGTCTTGGGTATTAGAAAGGAAAGAGTCCCATGTTGAGTACAACTGGGAATCTATATGAAAACTTCAAGGTATCAACATAATAAAGTATCAAAAAAGAAGAAAATCACATTCCTAAAGAGAATAAGAAAAGTAATAACTGTGGTCCTACAAAGACCAAGGTTACAACTACAAAAAATAACATAATAGTAAGGAACGTGAAGAAGATAGAGTTCAAGCGAGCTTTATATCCCCAAAGGAGAATGATAACCAAGTATTTCTCATCATTTTATGGTTATTATTATAGCTGTAATCAATTTGGACATAAAACAATTGATTGTAAGATTATACCTAAGATAAGGATAAGTGTCTTAAGTAAGAATTCATTTGCCCCTTTGCTAGATCTAGGTGTTTTATGCTACAACTATAATAATTTTGGGCATATATCAAAACATTGTATAACAAAGCTTGTTAAATCAAAGTCTAATAGTACAAAAAGGGTTGAGACTCCTAAAGTGAACAAAGGCTTAAAAATCAATGACACAACAAAAAAAAGTATAGTCAAGAAACCCAAGGAGATATGGAAAAATAAAAATTAGCCTATGCTTGCTCAAACAACACTAGATGCTAAAGAGAAAAATCTATGGGTCATAGATAGTGGTTACTCAAAGCATATGACCAGTGAAAAGAGTAAGTTCACCAAATTAAGCTGATGAAAGGAAGGGACTGTTAGCTTGAAAGACAATAATGTAGTCATAATTAGAGGTAAAGGAACCTTACACATTGATGGTATGGTCCCTACACATGATGTTCTTTATGTTAAAGGACTAAAACATAATTTTCTAAGTGTCAGTCAGATGTGTGACAATGGCTATATATTCATATATGATGTTGAAGGTTATGAATTAAGAATGTCTAAAAAAATTGTTGCACAAGGAAAAATGACTAAGAGTAATATATATAATCTGATTGAGGTAAATTGTACAAATTATCTCATGGGAAAGATTGATGAGAGCTGGTTTTGGCACAGAAGGATGGGTCATGTTAACTTTTACAATTTATTTAAAGTAAGTTCTAACAAGTGTATAAGACACATGCCAAAGATAACCAAGCATGCAAACACAATGTGTAGATAATGTCAAATCGGTAAATAGATTAGGGTCTCATTCCAAACTAAAGAGTATATAACTACAAAACCTCTATAGATAGTTCATACTAATCTTTGTGGACCAACCAAGACAAGAGATTCCAAAGGAGTGTATTATTTCATGATGTTCATAGATGACTACACTAGAATGACATGGGTAAGCTTCTTAAAGGAAAATCCTCAAGGCTTTGAAAGATTCAAACTCTTTAGAGCCATGGTTAAAAATCAAATTGGTAGAAAGATCAAGTTCTTCAAATCTAACAAAGGTGGTGAATTTAGTTTAAATATATTCATAGAATACTATGAAAAGCATGGAATTAAGAGACACTACTCTACTACAAGAACTCCACAACAAAATGGAGTTGTTGAAAGGAATAATAAGACCATCAAGGATATGAATAGAACAATGGTGAAAGAATGCAACTTGTCAGATGGTTATTGGAGAGAGGTAGTCTAGACAATAGTATACATCTTGACCAGAGTCCGATTGAGAGTAAATAGTGACAAGAATCCATATTATTTATGGTATGGAATTATTTCTTTAGTCAAGTATTTTAGAGTGTTTAGAAGTAAATGTTACATTCAAATGGAGGAGATAAATCTAGGTAGTTTTGAGTCAAAATGTCATGAGGGAATATTCCTTGGTTCTTCCAATCATAGCAAAGCCTATGTTTTCAATAACAAAAGACTGTATAACCTAGTGGAGAGCATCCATGTTAAAGTTGAAGAGATCCTAAAATAAGAAGCTAAACCCATAAAGGAGATCAATATTGAGGAACTAAAAGAAGAAGGTGAGGATGAAATATCAGATAATGAAGAAGAGATAAAGAGAATTGAAAAGGCATCTTCAAGGTTTGTTTAAAAGGATCATCCTAAGAAGTAGATCATTGGCAACATGAATTAAGGATTCCAAATAAGAAGGGTAGTAATGAGCAAAGAATAGGTAAGTTTTACTTTACTATCTAAAATTGAGCCCAAAAACTATGTTGAGGCTAGCAAAGATGAGAAATGGCAAAAGGCCATGGATGTGGAACTAAATTAAATAGAACAGAACAAAACTTGGTAGCTAGTTCCAAGACACATAGACAAAAATGTGATAGGCAAAAAATGGGTCTCTAAAAACAAGTTGAATGAATATGGAGTTGTTGTGAGAAACAAAGCTAGACTTGTTTGCAAAGGATATGCTCAAGTAGAAGGAATAGACTTTGAGGAGACATTTTCTCTAGTGGCAAGATTGGAATCCATCAGAATGTTTTTAGCATTCTTAGTCTTTAAGAAGTTTAAAGTCTATAAAATGGATGTTAAGTCAGCTTTCCTAAATGGAACCTTAGAATAAGTCTATATTGAACAACCTGAATGTTTTCAGCTGATAGATGAAGAAGACTATGTCTACAAATTAAAGAAAGCACTATATGGTATACATCAAGCACCTAGAGCATGGTATTCAAGGTTGGATCAATATTTGTAACAAGGACTTATCAAAGGATGTGTAGATAGTAACTTGTATGTTAATTCTGAAAATGGACATAAGTTGATCATAGTTGTCTATGTTGATGACATCATTTTTCATGGAAACAACAATAATATGTGCAAATAATTTTCAAATCAAATGCAAGAGGATTTTGAAATGTCCATGTTGAGAGAAATTTCACTTTTTCTTGGTTTATAGGTTCCATAATCCAATGAAGAGATATCCATATCTCAAACCAAGTATGAGAAGGAGATGCTCATGAAATTTAGTATGGAGGATAGTAGACTAGTTATCATTCCGATAATAACTAGATGCAAGTTGAGCAAACAAGATGAGTCCCCTTATGTGAATAATACTATGTATAGATCATTGATAGGTAGCTTGTTGTACCTAATTGCATCAAGACTAGACATCATGTAAGATATATGCATGGTTGTAAGATTTCAAGTAGCTCCTAATGAATCACATGTCAATGTTGTGAAAAGAATCTTCAAATACATCAAGAGCACAATTGACTATGGTCTATGGTACCCTAAAAGTGAAGATCTCACTTTGATTGCATATGTAGATGTTGATTGGCTAGGAAGTCTGGATGATAGGAGAAGCACTAGTGGTGGTGCCTTCTTCCTTGGAAATAGACTTGTGTCATGGCCAAGCAAAAAATCAAGAGTTGGTTACACTTTTTATAATAGAAGCAGAGTATGTAGTAGCCACAACATATTATACCCAAGTCTTGTGAATGAAATAAAATCTTAGAGACATCAAGGTATAATATCAAGAACCTATTTATATATTTTGTGATAACTCAAGTACCATAAACATATCTAAGAATCTAGTGATGCATTCCAAAACTCGGCATATATCCATCAAATATCATTTTTTAAAAGAAAAGGTTGCAGATCGAGAGGTTAAAATTGAGTATGTGCCAACAAAGGACCAAATTTTAGATATATTTATCAAGCCTATTCCTAACGAATAATTTGAGTATCTAAGAGAGAGGTTGGGAATAGTGGCTCCCACACCACATCACTAGATTTTAGTGATAGGGCATGAATCCAAGGGAAGTATTAAAGGAACATTATTAACTCTTGGATTAAGAGAAAAGTCAATTTGATGAGAAATCTATAGTCCCTTTGCTATTTGATGACAAATGAGGTGACAAAGGTGTGTTGGATCTAGATAATTATGCCTATCTATACATATATATATGTAGATTATTAATTGGTCTTTTAGACTAATGCTATACAAATGATCATTTGTAGAATATTGGATCTAAAGAATCTAGTTTTGAATGTGTCTTCATAGAGCTTAGGTAAATGTGCCATTGTCTAAAGGGGATTTCCTCACAAAATGTTCTAGACTATTAGGTCAAAGGATCAAAACAACCAAGATGTCAAAAAAGATAAAATAGGTTATGGCAGAGATTATTTGTCATTAATGCCAAAGGGGGAGAAAGCAGAATGGATCATAAAAGTAAAGTCATTTTGATGAGGTGATTGCCATCAATGACAAAGGGGGAGATTCTTGGACATAGTCATTGATGTATGAAGGATTGTCATTATTGTTAAATGCTATTATGTATTAAGGACAAAGGTGTTGAGCTGAACAAACATATTGTAGAACCCCATGGAGTTGTGTAAGTAATTTGAATGCCTATCATTTGCAAGTATCTCCTTGTGGTCTAAGTTCTAAGTCATAAGGATACGTAGAGAAAATGTTACAAATTCATAAGGTTATGTGTGCTAATGTTTCCACAATCAATTTTTCACCTTTATATTTTTCTGGGGAATTCTTTCAAAGAAAGTGACTTGGGCAATTTCTTCAGGAAAATGGTTTAGACTTTGTTGGAAAAATTATCTACAACAAAGTTTCTAAAGGAAATGAATGAAAGATGGAATTATTTTGGAGAAAGCGGTTCAATGATTTATTTCAAGAAAATTTGATAAGTATTTGTTTGAAAAATCCAAAGGGTAAGTGGACCATTCAAAAGTTTTGAAGGGATCATTGCAAAAATTATAAAGGGCAAGTAGACCATTCAAAAGTTTTGAAGGGATTATTACAAAAATGTCAAAGGGTAAGTGGAATTTTCAAAGCTTCTAAATGGATCTTTTCAAAAAGATGAAGGGTACTTTACAAAAGTTTAAAAAAGGAATGTGACCCAAACAAATTTTTTGAAATGACATTTTAAGAAGTCCCAAAAGGTACATTACAAAATGCTGAAATAAAAAGACACTTGGTATTTTTTTAGGGAAATTGTCCCAAATACCCTTAGATGAAAAGAACCCAAACAAAAATATCAAATGATACTTTGATAAGGATCTTAAGGGCATGTGACCCAAACAAAACTTCATAATAGGTCACTAGGAGAAGATTCGAAGGACACTTTTGGAAGAAGGGAATCGATGAATTCTTTTTGAGAATTTGTCTAAGACAAGTGGAAATTTATAAAACCCTGAAGGGTATGTTGCAAAATTTCTAAAGGATACTTTAAAGAGAAGGGCATAGATGATTTTGTTTAGAGAATTTATCTAGGGCAAGTGGATAATTAAACAATTCTCTAAGGATATTTTTAGATGGAATGGTCTCTTATAATTTTTTTGAAGGATATTTTGGAAGAAGAATAGGTCAATTACAAAATTATTGAAGGATAAGTGTGGAGTCTTGTAAGGCATTTTCAAAATTATGAAGGGTCAAGGTGTGTTAAATATTGAGCAAGTTTGAAGAGATCAAAGGTGTAAACGTAATACATGAATGCCAAAGAAAATAAGATGAAGCCAACATGCTGAAGTTTAATGACCAAGCCAATATAAATATCATGCATCTTCAAAAGATTGAATGACATGTTGAGCTTAGATGGAAAGATCGATGGACACATTTCAAATTTGGAATGAAAAATAAATGAAGAACCATTGAAGTGAGTTAGTTACAAGAATCTGGTGAGACAGTTGAAGGATATAAACAACAATGGTTAAACTAAAATTATTATTCTAATTTTGTGAGTGTGAAATTGATGTGACAAGGGTAGAATTTGAAGTATATCATAAAATTAAAGTCATTTAGTCATTTTATTGGAATGAGAAGAGACAATCAATGAATTAAAAATGTATAAAAAAGAGACTCATCTAAGTTTTTATCGATGCAATATTCCAAAGTGATGAAGATTAGGGAAGAAAAATTATCATCTTTTCATTTTTGGAATGAAAGGATTCGAGAGGAGTCAAACCATAAATACATAAATATGAGACTTGTCTAAGCATAAAGGAATAATGGTTGAATTAGAAGAGTACTAGAGTGTCAAATAGATAAACTTATACATAAAGAAAGGGTGCAAGAAGAGTGAAGATCATAAAGAGTGTGCTAAATGAGAAATGTGAAGCAACAGATTAGACATGCTTTAAAGAATAGAGAGTTGGATTATTTTGTGAATCTAATTCATGAATTTTAAGTGTAAATTTATGATTGGTTGGTGGCATCAAATTAATCTAGGTTGGTGCTCAGTATAGGGAGTGGGTGCTTTCTTAGAGTTGGTGCTCTTAAAAAAGGGGATTGGTGTCTCCTTGGGATGGGTGTCCTTAAATGTAACCAGTGAGGTTTAGTTAGTGAGATAAATTTTTTAAGGCTAGATTATAATAGTATCTTCTAGAATCATTCTCATCATGGTTTTTCCTTTGGGTTTCCATGTATAAATCTAGTGTTGTGTGTTATGATTTTGTGCATGTGATATCTTTCATTCATTTGATTAAGATTGTATTTATTCAAAATTCATCTTTAAATTTATAAGTAATTAATTTTTGAGATATAATGATTCACCCCCCTCTTATTATATAGGTGTGTTCAACACACATGTCATCCAAACTCATTTATACCCTTAGTCTCTACTTAGGCCTACTTAGATACCTAATGAATTAGGTATTCTCAACCACATATTACACTTAAACCATTTTGAAACATATAAAGTCTCCAACAAAGAATGAAAAAAATCAAATACACTTCAAATATACACTTTATAACATAATGTTACCTTCATACCACCTATTAGTCCAAATCACTCCTTGAATGATGCCATTAGGCCTTTATACACACAAAAAGTCTGCCTTGAATATCTGAACCATATGACCAAGTATTATACACAATAATTTACTTAAAATGTATTTATATACCTTAATTACCATATTATCACTACCATGTACATTTTACATTACCAGATATGGAAAAATATCTCAAACACACTCTTGTGATATGACAACTAAGAATTGTCTCACTACTCCAAAACATAGTCAAGAATATTTAATACCAACATGTTCATGTGAAATTTAAAATAATAAAAATTCATGAATTATATCCTATATAATATATATAAAAACATCATATTATTTTTATTCTTCTAAAATTTTCAATATGACACAAGAACATCAAACTCATTACCCCATAGAAAACTGCCTTTAGCTTAAAAAACATAGTCATGTAGAACATTGTCTTTATCACTTGTAATGGAAATTTCATGACGTATAATTAAAATTAATAGATACTATTTTAATTATATAATATCAATAAATATACACAATATTGGTTTTTTATGTTAACTATTGGTCTTACAGACCAACTTCCCAAGCCTCTCTTACATAGCCCTTAAAAAATTAGATAAGCCATCTTGCCTTCCATACCTCAAGTAATTAAATAGATTATCAACCTTAAATAAAGAATTTAAATATAATTTATGTTTTGAAAAAACATCATATTCATGATATGCTTAACCTAAGTGCAAATATCCTCCAACTCACCATTTTCACTACGTTACTTAGGATTGTCATTCTGTCCTAAGGACAATCATGTTGAGCATAACCTATAACACTTGTGTAGACACCTTTATGAAATCCTAATGCATTTGTATTATCCTTATACATATTTATAACATATTTAAACCTAAATATATAGATATCTAATAGTAAATATGGAACATATAGATCAATCTCTGAAAGTTACACCTTCATTGTCCACCCTTTCTAGACAAGCCATCTTGTGAACAATATTTGAAACATTTTAAATAACCTTAAAGGAACATAAAAAATATGAATTGGTGTAATAGGTATTTAAAAACATCCTCAATCAATTTTATCCATTCCTAATCTACATCAACTCATCCCTAAACACATTCTCACTTTGATTGGTTATTCTCACTATCTTCACTATTAGTCTGGTTTAGTGATAGGACAACTTCCATGACCATTTTATAAATTTTAACTTCTATAAAATTCTAATAAATCATCATGGGAATTAATTAATAGTCTCAAACATTGTCCTCCAATGATTTTCATTCTTTGACCTGGTCAACCCTTCCTATTATATCAAATTTATAAAAAATAAGTGTTTTTTATAGGTTCCACTTACTATCCTAACAAAAAAATTAAACCTAGACATGAATATCAGAGTATTATATCACATAAAATCATAAAAATTTCCTTAAAAATACATTCTATGCCATTTAAAACAAGATCTCTCCAATTGGGTCATTAAGAGGGTTTTGAGAGGGTTTTAGAAGAGTTTTCATTCTTAGCATTTGTTCATATAAATCTATCCTTAAAACCACCTCCTAATGTTTGGAAATTATATATATATATATATACATATATATATATATATATATATATATTACATTTTCCATCTCTCCCCAAGATCTTAGGATACCATGCAAAGTCAACACATGCTAATAAGCATAAGAAAAACCTTTTCAAGCTTGGAACTCTTCATTCTGCATACATAGGAGACATTCAAACTTGTTTTATTGATTTCTCCCTTACCTCAAGACCTAAAAATTCATAAAAATGATTTAATCAACCTATTAAACCAATGGAAAATCTCA
This sequence comes from Torreya grandis, assembly GCA_037957365.1. Taxonomy (NCBI): domain Eukaryota; kingdom Viridiplantae; phylum Streptophyta; class Pinopsida; order Cupressales; family Taxaceae; genus Torreya; species Torreya grandis. The sequence continues at coordinate 38,114 of JARHVA010005649.1, forward strand.
AATTATCTCTAATACCTTCGAAACAAACTTTGACCCCTCATTAGTCCACATTAGGTCTCTTTACACGTTAGTTTTGAAACTTCTATTTACACTTAAGACCATGACCATGCCTTGAAAATTAATGTAGTTTTATCATAAACTCATCCATGTGTCAAATTATCTCATACCATGATTACGTAGGCTCACAAGCCTCAAAACCTAATCATGAAGCCTCATCATGCCACTTGGATTCTTAGGACAAGGTTTATGAGAAGACCACAATTGACGATCATACTCCTTTAATTCAATTTAATATTCATGTGACTCACTCAAATATTTACCCACATAATCTAACACTTAATTACACACCTTCAAGGTCATACACATTCCTATCATCACCATCATGCCTCTATAATTTAGTTCCATACGTATGAACTATGCCATCAACTATACCTACTAGGTACCACACCACATTGAAAACTTCTTACCACTGTAGATGCTCTTTGAAACTCACTCTCAATCCAATCAAACTCATGCCATGCTCAACTATAGACACAAAACAATCCACATACCTGTAATCAATCATTTTACCATACCTCACTATGCATTCAAGATATTCCATTGGATCATCATACCTCAGACTTCCTTTGACATCAATGACCTTAGGCTTATAACATCAAAAATAACTCTCAACTAGATATCAATGATAGGCTAAACTAGGTGACATAAATGAAAACTTGAAATAATCTCCCCCTTTTTCATTAATGGTAAACCACATTTCAAGTTGAACATCTTTTCAATAGACACCTTATCCATCAATCTCATCTCTCTCCCCCTTTGACATTAATTAAAAAGGGTCATTATAACTATCAACTTGTCTTTTTCACTCTCACAAGGTCATCCATACATATTCCACTTGTCTTTGGACTAGACCTCTCATAGAACAAGCAAGTTACCCCTTTGTCCATACATAATTATCTTCAAACATCTCAAGAAATTTGAGTTTACTCCTCTTAATCCTACGCTCTAGCTAGATCAAGTTACTTGAAACCACAAAACAACTATTTATAAAAAATACATTACTCATATTCTTACCTTATGATTGCTTCATTAGGTCTCATACTAACAATAGGTTATAGGGATACCTAATTCAAATAGATCTACTCGTTCTTGCTCAACACTAACTTCTTTGGCTAGCAAGACCATCTCAAATAGGCATCAAAAACTCCATATACTCCTCATAGCATCAAACAACTTCCCTTCAAGCATCACATGCCATCATGGATCAAACCACTATAAGGTACCTTCATGGTTAACATACAATCATACTAGGTTTGTGAAAACATTCAATATTTATCATTCCTCAAATATACCACTTCATTATTATTAGCTTCTTATTCCCTTAAGACACTTATTTCATTTTCATGATATTGGAACCCTTCTTCTATTCATGTTCTACCTAGCTAGATAGGAAATTAAATCTATACCTTACTTTCAGACCTTCTACTGATGATTCATCATATATTATGAACATATGGTCACTAGTTATGGTTTAAAAGCCATTTCCACACTCTTACCTCTGATAACATTGGTCTTACAAACCAATATTCAACTCTCACACCACTAGGTCTATCTTTGCTTCCTAAAATAAGCATTGCAAGAAAGATAAATATATTAAGAAACATTAAAACAAGTCCATCTACCACTCTACTAAATTCTATAGGTCAAGAAAGAGTTACATCATTAATTTAACATTAGGGCTTATAGACCTAAGGATCCTTGCAACCCTCATAAACCTATTTAACATGTATTTGAGATAGTCCTTCACAATTTGGATCAATCTGATCTATTACAAGCATTATTACAAGCTTAAATACCTTAAGAATATTTTCATTCACTCTGATCATCCATCCAAAGTGACCAACAACTCCATTCCATTCAACAAGTCATTCCATGTCTTCCAAAAACATAGACTTTAAGAAAAATCCTTTTTCATTGAGATTTTCTTATAAAAAGGTATACTTTCAAGACTTCTTCAATACATGGAACAAGACTTTAATGAGGTGACAACATTAGTCAATGATCAGAACATCAATTTAAGGTAAATAAAGAGGTTCTAAATCAACTTTAGTTCTCTTGAGTTCTCTAAGCAACAACAAAATCAATAAATTATAACTTTGATCTACAATAGATGCACATGTACAAACATCCAAATATTCAAATCATTTTATGGATATTCTATAAGAAGTCTAATTCAACTTTCCTTTTTACACCAACAATTTCTAACCTCTTCCCTAGTTTCTATAGGCAGAGCAATTCTCTTGAGTTCATGCACAATCTTTTAAATTCAAACCCCAATGGTCATATTTTTTAATGCTCAATGACTATATACTATAGCCTAAACTTGAATTCCTTTTGCACTTCATAGATTACTAGATGATCTTTTCAATATTATATATTAAATATTACAACTCCTCATGATACCCAAATTGTTGGGCACCTTTAGGGTAATAAGTACATCATCTCCATGTATTAGTTTGTCTAGGGTTGACTTTATGAGTACCTATAATAAATTCAAAAACTTCTTAGTAAATTAATACATGTGTGATGGTTTGTGATGGTCTAGTCCTTCTTAATCTAGAGTGAAGATTTCTTCTCTCTCCAAATGGTCAAATAACACACCAAAACTTCACCAAGACATCTATGATTGCCTCACAGCCCCTTCTTTATCATTAATGACCTATAAATAGTCTTTTCAATACTTCTAAAGCTCATCTACAAAAATTTCATCACCTTTATACCTACTTATGTATTATTATAAGGATTAAAGTAAGGTTCTGTAAGATACCTAGATGCCTTGACTTGTACCTCTATCTCATTCATGTATTTAATGTCATTTTGACTATCAACTTAGGTTTGATATTTGACTTGGCTTCAACATAATCTCTCTTATTATTATTATTATTCAATCTTTCCATTACCATCATGCGGTCCTCTATGCAAACCTCAACCATGAACTTCATGAGCTTAGTCATCTTGTTCTTATAAGATTAACTTTAAATTTTCAAGCCTCTTCCAAATGACCAAATCTGATACTAATTTTTGGAAGCAAAACCATTGGGGGTGAAATAGTGTAAGTTTTATTCTTTCAAATCCATACTTCATTTAGTAACCTTCCAAATCAATAGAATAATACAATAATGTATATAGAAACAATCACATAAACAAGAAGCAAGATATCAACACATGAACACAAGATATATATGGGAAACCCTCATGGGGGATAAAAAACTAAAACACCACATGGAATATTATCATGTAAGTAATGGATCAACATTTAGTTAGGCACCAACACCACAAGGAGTTCTAACCCCTACTTAGTTAAGCACCCACTCAACTAGTCTTTATCAATCTCCAACTTGAAAGGAGGATCTAACCCCATACATGACTTAGAACCAACCCAACAAATTCAATTACACTTATATAATATCCAACCTACAAGGTAGCTCCAACTCCATCTTTACTAAACACCAACCTAGCCATGATAAGCTTAATCACCTCAAGACACCTTATTGCTCAAATAACGGATGGTAACCTCTTATTAAGATATCTATCTTCTCTATCTAGATTCCACTATATTTAATATACCTATAACACACCTATAATTAATATCTAATGGTCTCTCAATAAATAATCAAATCATTCATCTCTTCTCAACCTTCTACTCCCTCTCAAACATCCTTTTAGGCTCACTCACTTAATATGCCTCTTACTAGGATCTTTAGGTCATCTGACCTTGTCATCTTCAATCAAAAATCCTATTGGATGTTCATATATAATCCTATAATACCATATTATTTTCTTCATGACCTACTTATGCTTCTCCAATATCTCTTTTTGTCATTTATTTTGTGATCTCTTTAACTAGCTCAAATAGGCCTATTATGCCTTGTACATATACCAATCACTTAATCTCACCCACCTTAGTCATACAAACATATTTACACACTTGGATTATCCTTGAAATAAGTTGTATAATACATTTAACACATGAATAAAATAATACATAGGTTGGCCAAGCTCATTTAGACCTTAGTCTCTTCTTAGGTCTACTTAGAGACCTAATGTATTAGGTCTTCTCAACAACATGTTACACTTGGGCCATTTTCAAACATATTGAGTATCAAAAAATGAATTAGAAACATCACATAAACATCAAATATACCCTTTATAATATCCTCTTATATTCATACCAATTGTTAGTCCAAATCACTCCTTGAATCATGCTATTAGGGATACTTGCCATTAGGCCTTTACACAAAGAAATGTTTACCTTAAATACGTGAACCATATGACCAAATATTATACAAAAACATTTCCTTAAAATACAATTATATAAATTTAATGACCCCATGATCACCACCATTTCCATTTAACATTACCAAATAGGGAAAAACCCTCAAACACGCTCTTTCAATATGACCACTAAGAACAATCTGACTATTCCAAAACATAGTTAAGTATATTTGACTACCAACATATACCTATGTAATTAATTTTTTTTTTAATTAAATTATATCCTATATCATCTATATAACAAAATAATATGTGTTTTATGCTTCCAAATTAGTCAAGATGACATAGGAACATCAAAATCAATACCCCATAGAAAACTACTTGTAGCTTAAAAACATAGTCATGCAGAATGTTATTTTATCACTTGTAATTCCACTTTAATGACTTATAATTCACATTAATAGATACTATATTACTTATATAACATCATTATATATATATATATATATATATATATATATATATATATATATATATATATATATATATATATATATATATATATATATATATATATATATATATATATATATATATAAGACCAATTTCACAATATATATAAGACCAATATATTGCATATACATATACATATATATATATATATATATATATATATATATATATATATATATATATATATATATATATATATATATATATATATATATAAGACCAATTTCACAAGCCTCTCTTACACAACCCTTACATAGCTAGATAAGCCATCTTGGCTTCCATAACTCAACTCCTTATAGAGATTATCAAAATTTAATAAATCATGTAAAGATCACTTATGTATCAAAATTAAACATAATATTCATTATATGCTTTATATAAGTTAAAATATCCTCCAACTCACCATTCTCACTCACTCACTCATGACTATCATTTTATCTTAAGGACCGGTCATGGTGAACGTGACTTCCAAAACCTATGTAGAAAAATTTATGAGCTCATGATGCATTTGGATTATACTTATGCACATTTTTAACATAAAAAACCCAAATGCATACATTTATAATATTAAATATTGAACATATAGATCAATCCTTAAAACTTACACATTCATTGTCTACCCTCTCTAGACAACTCATATTGTGAACAATATTTAAAACATTTCCAATGATATTAAATGAATATAACCAATAATAAAATGAGTAATATGTATTTTAAAATATAATAAATTAATTGGATCTATTCCTAATCCACTAAAACTCATCCATAAACACATTCTCACTTTGATTGGTTTTTCTCACTCTCTTCACTATTAACCCAGTTTAGCAATAAGCCAACTTCCATGACCATTTTATCAAATTTTAATTATATAAACTACTATAAAATCATAATGGGTATGAATTAAAAGTCTCAAACATTGTCCTCTAATGATTTTATTTCTTTGACTAGGTCAACCCTTCCTATTATATAAATTTTTTTGGAAACAAAGGTTTCTATATAGGTTCCTCTTACTATCCTAACATAAAAATTCCACCTAGAGATTCTTGGGAGAGTTCTCTATAATTTCCAATAATAAAAAAAGATTTGAAAATCCATTCAGGGCCATTTACAACAAGATCTCTCTAATAGGATCATTAAGAGGGTTTTGAAAGGGTTTTAGACCGCTTTTCATTCTTAATATTTATTCATACAGATATGTCCTTGAAAATTCCCCCTAATACATAAAAGCATTGATATGACACTTTTACATCTCTCCGCAAGGTCTTAAGACACCATACAAAGTTTACATGTGTCAATGAGCAAAAGAGAAACCTTCTCATGCTTGGAACTCTTCATTATGCATACATAGGAGACCTTTAAATTTGTTTTATTCCTTTCTCCTTCACCTCAATACCTAAAACTCCATAAAAGTGTTTAAATCAAACTCTTACACCTCTTCCAAATGTCCCTCATTAGGCCATACTAGGTATATTTGCACAATATTTTTTAAACCAGTTACATTTAAGACCATGACCATACCTTAAAACTTTATGTATTGTTACTATAACCTCATCCATATTTAAAATTATAACATACCATGCATACATAGGCTCACAAGCTTAAAAACATGATCATGATACCTCATCATGCCACCTGGTGTCTTAAAATAAGGTCTATGAAAAAACCACCAATGAATAACATACTCCTTTGACTTAGTTTGAGAGTCATGTGACTGGCTCAAGTCCTTAACCACATGCTCTAATAATTCATTACACACATTAAATCTCATAAACATACATATCATCACCATTATGCCTCTATGAGTCAGTTCCATGATTAGGAACTAGGCCATCAACTAGACCTATTAGGTAGCACACCACTTTAAAACCTTCCTACCATTGTAGATGTAATTTAAAACTCACTCTCAAGCCAAGAAACCTCATTCCATGCTCAAATATAGCCACAAAAAACTCCACATAAGTATAATCACTCATTTCACCACAACTTATTATGTATTACAAGACATTCCATTAGATTTCCCTACCTCACACTTCCTTTGACATTAATGACCTCAGGGTTTTGACATCAAAGACAACTCTCACCTAGATATCAATGATAGGATAAAACACATGACGTCAATGAAAATTTAAAACAAAAGTCACATAGAACTTTAACGTGGCTTTTACCTCCATGAGTTGCTTGTTAATTTCATCACTGATCAACTATCTACAATTGATATATTTCTTATTTTTCAGGACAATCCAAATGAATGTGTACATCCATGTCTAACTTTTTTTTTTTGCTATTTGACTTTCGACTATCTTCTGAAACAATTTTATCATGCCATTTATTTCATTTTTGAAATTAAACCTTGCAAGATTTTTTGGAATTCATGTGGAGGAATTTTTTGGCTTAGTTAACCATGCATTATGGACTTGTTTAGTACATTTTCATCCCAAAATCTTTGGGAGGAATCATGAGTTAGATGCATAAATAATTCATGATCTAGAAGGAAAATAAAATTTCTAACTTGCCTAGGTATAAAACTCACTACCAATTCCCCTTATGAATATCTTACCTCCCTTGTCTCTAAGTCATAGTTATTTTCCACAACCAAGACTAGCTTAGGAGACTGTACTAACATTGGTAAAGATTCTTCCTTTGCCAATGCATTTTTACAAATAATTTGACCAAAATATATATTACGAATTGTGTTCATTCTTTCTCAAAACTTGTGTAACTCAGTGTGACATAGATCAGTGGTAGTGATATTTCTAACATTAGACTCCAGTGGTGAAAGAGGTGTAATGCCCTGAAATTGATGTTTCATGGTTTCTTTGTCTTTACTCAAAATCAAATTATATAGAGTAGGGGATGAATACATAAACTTTACAAGAAAATTGATAATTGGGAGATATTTATTTAAAATAAATTATCCATGCAAATTATTCTAGCATATTTTAAATGCTACCTGTATGAAATTCAACTTTCCTCTAACCAATTCCCATGATTGAACCTATTTCTATTCATTTTCTTCATGTTGTTATTTGGAAAAATTCCTTGACAAATGAAAATTAATTGAAAAGAAATTTTATTCTCAATTTTAAAATATTATTCCTTATTTTTGATTCAGTCAAAATATTAAAAATCAATTACCAATTAATTTTTGCCAAAAATTCAAATCTCTGAGCTTGCCAAAATAAATATGGTTTTGTTAATTTTTGGGCTAACATAATTTATGTTGAGAAAATCTAGTTTGAACTTATATTAGTGTGAACATAAATATGTGATTATTATTAATATAAGTGATTTGTTAAAACAAATCACATATTGAGATTGTGAGGAGTGATTTTTGGAGTGTTTTAGTTGCTAGTGGGTTAGTTGTTAGAAAAACTAACCTATTTATAAAGTGAATGGTTATATGACCATTCTTATATATATTTTAATATTCTTGAATAATGATATGTTGATGAGATTGACTAATTTTTTTGCTTTTTCACATTTGAGCCTTTGGCTCTTTCATGCATAATGGATTGAATCCTAACAATTTAAACTATGATTTTTAATTTCTATGAATCAAAACCTCATAAAAATATATATTTTTATTTTAGCAACCCTTAGCTTCCTCTAAGAGATGTATGTTTTTAAAATTTCACTTTCTCTTTTTAAGGTTATCGAATAACTGTAACTTTTCAATTTACAAATGAAAATGATCAAAATTTGATATTGTCAATTTTATAACCCCTTTAACTAAGTTTGTACAATTGAAATTTTTCTCTATACATCCAAAAAAGCTATTAAATTTTTAATATCTTCTTCCACTACCTAATTCATAACATTTTCTTATGACCAAATGAAAGTTTGAAAAATAAATATTTCTACTCTCTTTTAGTTTTTATAAATACCTCCCTTGGGCATCCAATGCCATTACAACTTAGAATATTAACAAAAAAATCTTAAATGAGTTTAAAACTATCAAAAAATATATTCAACTAGGTCTTATGACACATTTGCCAAAATTAAAACTTGAAATTTTTGAATAAAGTTTTCCTTTCTATCAAAACCTATCCTATTGATTGGGCACATGGCTAGTCATATGACTCAAAATAATGGGCAAAAAAGCCAAAATAAAGTTTACAAATTGCCAATTTACTTATAAACAGGTTATACAGTTGGCAAAATAGGAAAAGAAAACAAAATTTTGATAAAATAGAGGTTTTCACCTTATTGGGGTAGGGCATATAGTCAGTCATACTATTTGGAGTCTCAATAGATAACAAACAAAAAATTGATTTAATTTTCAAAATTTTAAGCTTCTTTTGGCATTGCCCCACATCTTGGTGCTTGCTTTATGTGAAAATTTTGATTTCCAAAACTTTAGAATTAATTTCTTGGAATTATACGGTCCATTGGCTAAATGAAAATTCTTATTCAAAAATCTCTCTTTTTATTCTAGGCACTCTTGCATAGACTTTCTCTGGCTGAAGAAGAAATTAAAATAACTTATTTTTCATTCACTTGCTTCCCTTCTATGAGCTAGAGTATATTTCTTCTAGTGCACAACAACTAAAATACAAATGGAAATTCAATTTTTAATTTGTTAAATTTTCCACAGTTGAGCATCCAAGTTGAAAATATTTTTTAGAAGAAAAGATAAACTTTATTTAACATGACCTAGCAAAATAATCATATTTGCATGATTAGCAATTAAATTAAATGAGATTACATACAAGTTGAAAATGAGAGTTTAATTTGCAATAGTAATTTTCACCATTGAAAAATGCAATTACAATGTGGAGATTATTATTTACATGGCTTGGGGAAGTGTAATTTGCATTTGCATGATTTGGGGAAGTGTGATTTGCATTTGCATGACTTGTGAAAATAGAATTTGGAATTGCTCAAAAAGGAGAAAATCAAAATAAATTTGTAATTTACATGAAATATCAATAAATTTTGCAATTTACACAAAATCTTAAATCGATTTTGTAAACTTCATGGAAAGTCAAATCAAATTTGTAATTTGAATGGAATGGGAAAATGATTTTAAAATTTTGATGAAAATTCAAAACAAATTTGCAAATTTCATAGGGACTAAAATCAAATTTGCAAATTGCATGAAATAAAAAATTGATTTTACAATTTACACCAATCAGAAAAAAGAAATTTTAATTTGCATAACTTTTGGAAAAGTAAAGTGTCTTTTCAAAACTTATAAGAAGTTAAATGGTTTTTACAAATTGCAAGAAATGTTAACAAATTTTTACATGGGAAGATTAAATGCATTTTAAAATAATTTAAGATAAAAATTATTTTGGTCATAATTTTTTAATTAATCAATAATTAATTAATTAATTAAAAGTTCTGAATTTTTTAAAATTTTGATGGTTTCAAACTTAGGTCAAAAACTTTACCATTAGTAAAAATTAAATTTATGTAATTTTTAATTTGTTTTCAAAAATTATGGCAATATCTAATTATGACTAGGATTTCAAACTGGAAGGGATGAAAAGAACTTGAATTCTCCAATTTCATAAGCTGATGTTTTATCTATTAGGCATTGGTGTCTTTAGCAACAACTTTGATAAAATTGAAAAATATTAGATCTTCAATAAAAGGAATGGGTCCTCAATCCATCAAATAGTTATCACATGTCAAAATATAGTGTATGCAAGGTTTAGGTACTCAGACTAACATGTGCCATCACATGTTGAAAGACATTATATGAAATTCTTAGGTACTCAACCTAATAAGTGTTATCAAATATCCAAAAGGATAGTGTCTGCAAGGGAATTTTAGATGTGTTTTTACCCAAATTAAAATGCAAAGAGAAAAGCGTATTTTATATTCTTCATGATTATTTATGAAACTAACTTAACCAAGGATTAGGATATGTGATTATGATATTCATATTTTTTGAAGACTAGCATCTATAGAATGAATCAAATCAAAGGTGAACCATCATTTAAAATGAAAGAAGCTTGGAGGTGAATAGGAATATTTATATAGTAGCAACTCATCTGGCTATGGATTTTTTGATCAGCTTGATTAAGAAAGATTATAGAGATTATTCTATATATAACCCATCAATATAATGAAGCAAAAAAGAAGGGAAAAATTGGAAAGGGAAGAACACAAAAACACAAACTTAAAAAAATAGGAAAGTAACACAACCAAAACTATATTTACATATATACAAAAGAGAACCATGTGGCTCTTAATGGATATAATGTTTCAGATATTTTACATTGAGGGGTAATAGTAGATGAGTTCCATGATGATATGTTAGGTAGAAATTATTATTACCACATAAGTGCCTAATTTTTAATGGTCCCATCCAAAGTGAATCAAACTTCCTATGATTGCCTTTTGATTCTCTATGACTATGCCAGAGTAGGACCAAATCTCATACTTAAAATTCTCTTTTATTTTCCTTATTTTTAAAGAGAACTTTGACACAAGCTTGATGTTATATTATCTAGTCAACCACCTTTGTCCTTTTCTCTTCTAGTTGTTTTAATTAGAAGATTATTTTATCTAGTGAGATTTCAAAATTTGGAGTCTCAACTACTGTAGATAATTGTAAGGCTAGTAACTCAAGAGTTATGGGAATAAAAGCATCTATTCCATACAATAACTATAATGGATACATACCAATAGCCTTTTTTGGAGTTATACGGTCTGTCAAAATATCATCATATACTTTTCTTGCCAATTTTTTGATTCTCATTTATTACCTTACAAATAATTTTTTATTACTCGACTCAACCTGACCATTACCTTGCAGATGATAGTTTGATGAATGAGATAGATAAATGTTGTACCCATAAAAAATTCAATCATCTCTAAAGAAGAAAATTTAGAGACATTATCTTGAACAATCTATTGTGAGATTCCATATCGTACCAAGATATTTTCTTTGATGAAGTTACAAATGACTTCTAAAGTTGTCTATTTAATAATAATCTCTTCTACTCACTTAGGTAAGTAATTTTTTGTTGTGAGAATGTGACTATGACCTATACTTGAATTAGGGTTCCATGTTCCAATCAAATCTAGTGCTCATTACTTAAAAGGCTCTTGAACTATCACCGATTGAAGAGGAAGTAAAGGTAACCTAGGTTTACCTACAAATTGCTAACATGCCTCACACTTTGTTACCCATTCATATTAATCCTTGAAAAGAGTTGTCCAATGATAATGGGATATGATATTTTATATGTTTGTACCTTGGAAAAAAAGTTCCCTCCATAGGCTTGATCTTGTAAAGATTGGAAAATTGTTTTTTTTGTTGTTCTTTATCAACACACCTTAAGTAGAATCCATCAATGTTTTTCTTGAGAAGAGTGTTATCCCATATGACATACTTATTAGCTTGTAGTTTGACAATTCTATATTTTTTAACATTCAAGTGTGAAAGACATTATTTTTATGTCAGGAAGAAAGCAATGTCATAAAACCATTAATTTTATAATCAACAAACAAGACCAAAGGAATCTCTTGATCATATTGTTCATTTGAAACTATCAAAGACTTTGATTAAATATTTCCCTATTCTGGGATGAGTTAATATAGTCCTTTTGCTTGAACTAGTTTTGTAGGTTTCATCTCTAGATAATATTATTGAATTTTAGTTATCTAATTTACTCATTTAGAACCAAGTTCTTATTGGGTCAAAATATATCTGACTAATGTACTTGGTACCATAACCATAGAATGCAAATGCAATATGTAATACTTAAATTGTTTAACTTATTTCACTAATACATAAGCATGTTTTTCATCAAGAGAATATTTCAATTCATAATCCTTGAGATTACATCTCATAAATGCAATTACGGATTTGATACCCTCATTATTTTTTTGAATCAATATTGTTGAGAGAGTATGCTTTGAAGTGTAGTAATACATAATGAATTCTTTCTTAAAATTAGGACAAACCAATGTTGGTACATGAGCAATAACATTCTATATCTTATAAAACACTTCTTTACTCTCATTGTTCCACTTGAAATAAGGTTTTCCTTTCATCATGTATGTAATATGTCTAGTGAGATCAACAAAATTGGGAATAAACCTCTTTAAACAATTTACTTTCCCAAAGAAGGAATGCACTCCTAGTTTACTTGTTGGTAGGGAAAGTTTTCAAATCACCTGAACCCTTTCTATATCAATTCTTATACCTTATTTCAAAATGATATGACCTAAGAGTTTGCATTCAATCACTCTAAAGATAAATGTCTTAGGGTTAAGATAAATTCCATTTATATGGAATTTTTCAAGACTCTTTCCAAATGCGCATAGTGATCTTCTCACTTTTTTGAGAAAACTATCAGGTCATCGAGATACACTTCAATGATTTAATTCTTTAATTATTTTAATGCTAAGTCTATTTACCTCTAAAAATTACCTCCTACATTGATCAATCTAAATGGCATTTACCTGTATGTAAAAGTACCCCAAGTTATTATGAAATCCATTTTGTGTTTGATCTTCCTTGTTAAACTCAATTTGGTTATATCATAAAAATTGTCAAGCATTGAAAACATTTTAGTACCTATTACTATGTAGATAACTTGATCCATGACTAGTGGTGGATAATTGTCTTTGAGGGATGCTTGATTGAGGTTCCTAAAATCAACATAGATTCTAATCTCACCATTCTTCTTATGAACTAGTATTATGTTAGTTACCCAAGTTGAATGGTGGATGGTAAAAATAATGTGAGCATTAAGCATAATTTTCACTTTAACAAGAATCATTCCTATGATTTTAGGATTATATTGTCTCAATTTTTGTTTGAAAGGTTTTGCATTAGGATTTAGAAGAATGGTATGTTGCATCTCTCTAGGATGAAAAGACTTAAGGTCTACATATAAATACATGATTATATCAATATATTTATAGATAAGGTTAATAAATTTCCATTTTGTTTAGGTGAGAAACATTTTCCACTATTGATGAACCTAGGATGTTATTTTTAACCAATGATTACTTTTTCATAGTTGATATAATGAAGATTTCCTTTTTGCATTTTATTCTTTACAAACCTATTATATTTATCAAACAATTCTTATAAAGAGAACATGCCTTTAGGAATTTTATTTCCTATAAACTTGATAACACCTTCATCATGTCCATCAATGATTCCCTATTTTTATGTATGAACTAAATATTATCTGTGTAAGGAGTCACTACCTTCAAAGTAAAAATTTATAAAAATGTCTACTTTCTCAAAGAAAGTGATAATCTATAGATCTTCATTAAAAACTTGAAAATTATCTACATTATCTAGGACACTATATCTATATATTAGTTAAATTTTATATTTTTATGTACCAATATCTATAGGGGAAATCATCAAAGAAACTGATACTCCTAAATCACCAGCTTTAGAGTTGTGTTCCTGATGGATTGTGTTGATAGAGAAGTCATCAAAGATTTCGATGCTATTCCAAAATTTATTCCCATAATGTCTTAGATGATCATTTTTCACTTGGTATTGAAATTTTACCTATTTTATAATGAGTTTTATGTCACTCAAAACTTTCAATTTCCTAATTCCCATCTTTTTTGTTGCCTACAATTCCTATAAAAGTGCTTCATATTTGGCTATAATGTTGGTACAATCAAACTATAATTTAAAGGAAAAAGGAAAAAAATCCTTAGATGGAGATATCAATATCACTCCTTCACCTTAACCTATTGATGAACAAATACAATCAAACTCCATTATCCAAACATCATTTGAATTTAATTGCATGATTTCAAACAACTCTATATTTTTTCTATCATCATAAGATAATTATCAATCTTACATCTTCATACAAAATATCAACTTTAGGATCATCAACACTTTGCATTGTGTACTTAATTTTCAATTCAAGCTTCATAAATTATTTAACTTATTTGACTAGAATCATAACATGTGATAAATCTAGTTGGATTTCACCTCCCAATTCTTTGAAAACATTTGTACCCAAAAGAATGGCATATGCTATTCGAATGTCTCTAGCTAAAATATTGATTTTGATTAACTTTTGGGTGAAGACACCAAATCCGCTTGTACATATTTAATCTATCTAATGAGTGGAACTTGTTTTGTATCCATGTAATAAAAAAATTCAAATGTTTTATTATAGGTTAAACCAAGGTCACGAGCAACTTTGGGAGGCATGACATTGTTTGGGGCTCTTATGTCAATGATATAATTATTGATTTTGTATCCCCTGAGAAATAGGAAAATGTAGAATCGGTTAATTTTTTTGGATTATGAAGTGGTTGCATTGAAGGATTTGAATTGATTTGAATTAATAAGGTTAGTTAGGATTTCCTTGAAATTATCCTTTTTAGCATTTGGATTTTTACCTTTGATGCAATCAACTAACTTATCTAACTATTCTAGGTATGTTATCAAATACTCAACTTGTGACATTTGAATATTTGTTTTTTTGACATGATAAATTATTTTAAAAGTAGGAAAATAACTAAAAGGAGTCTTAACATGTTGAGAATAATTTTAATTATATGATATACCTGTTAGCGGTTATTTTCCTTTTGTTTGCACTAGTGGGGCAGTTCCTCGTGGGAGGATAACCTTTGGAGTTTCCTCTTATGAATCACTAGATTGTTTTTTCTAATTCTTATCTCTAGTGAAAAATATGAAGAATGGACTATTAATATCCCCAAAACTCTCTTCATACTCATATTTCTCTGAGTTATATTCTACAAAAATGTTTACAGAGTTACCACTAGGTTCTTCAATTTCACATTCTTGAAATTTTGGGTTTTGTGATTCGTTCTCTCTTAAACTTATTTGTATCTAAATATATCCTCAATTTTTAAGACAAATTCATAGGTACATTAGTGTTTTTTTAGGGAGGTTCCTTAAGTGAAAATTTTGGTTGAGGAGCTTACAATCTTGGTGATCTCTTTGAAGAGGAAAATAGTTCTTCCTTGGAATATCTTGGTATGGAGTGGTAATGGTTTTCTAAGGTATTTGATTTTTTAGGTATATTATATCATTATCCATTTTATATAAGATATTTTCTATTGAATATTGTCTTGACATCTCAATTTTATTTTTTGAAGGCTCTTTTTAAAGTTTTCCAGATATTATCATGTCATTTTCTATGTCAATATTTAATTATTAGGGTGCTTCTAAATCTTCTACCCTAGCTTCCCTTAATTGATAAATTAATTCAACTAACTGAGAGTTGATAAAGAAGATTTTTTTTTTTATATTTTAGATGCATAGTGGATATCATTTTACTTAGCATCCTATTTAATTTGGCACCAAAATCTTTCATAGGCTCATAAACCTCTTTTCTCATTTATGTGAGTGAGCAAGCAAAGCATGGGCATCTTCGAATGGCTTAAATTATTTTCAAATTTAGTTTTCATATTATTCCAATTAGTGATAGATATTAGAGTGAGGTGATAAGCCAATCGACAATCCCATCATATAACATTTTGACAAATAGCCTAATTGCAACATCTTCATGTTTGATGCCCAAAATGCCATATATAACATTGAAAGATGCAAGGTATTCATCTGGATTTTATTTTACATCTCCATGAAACTTTGGAAAGTTATTTCTTGACCCCTTTGGAAGGTCATGTAATTGTTTTAGAGATAATGGATCAATTATATTCCCCATGGTAATGTCATAGTTTGAGAAATTGCTTATAAAGGAATAATGGTTACATATAAGATAAGAGATTGGCTTGTCAAAGTTACACCTATAGGTTTTTTATTTTTATTATAGGTTGAGGGAATTCTAGTTGTTCTTTTGAATTTTATTTGATGTTCAGGGCTCAAATTAAAGCTATAATGTTCTTATAACCAATAAAAAGGGTCAAGTTCACCTTTTGACTTACTAGCTCTAGTTAATCTCTTTTCTACCAATTTGGAATAAAGTTACTATCTTTGAGGTGAAGGTTGAAGTTGAAGAAATATCTAATATAGAATTAATTTTTAGACTCTTTGTGTAGCTAATGATTCTACTCTTTGTGCTAAAACTACCTGATCTTCTTCTTCTAAGATTCTAACCACTTTATGAAAATATGTCAAACTTATCTTATTATCCCAAGTGAAAGTTGTCAAATATGATGAAATATATTTCTAAGTTTGCTTTATATAATAAAAATTAGGTTGATTAATATGATCTTGAGGTACCTGAATTGTTATGAGAATAAACTTTGGTTGTAGAAAGTCTTTGATTAACTATACAAATTGTTCTTCATGTCTAATTCCTCATTTATCTTCTTGAAGAAATTTAAAAATTTGTCTAGACAATGGAAACATGTGTTTCTTATATATTTAGTTCTTTCATAATAGTAATAAAATGAGGATTTATTTTTCTATTGTCAAAAGTGAACAATCGAAATCTTGAAACTAGGTCTTTATATGCGTTTCATCCAAATTCAAACCAAGTTGACAATTTGGATTTTGAAGGCCTAAAATATTCATGTTTTAATTTACTAATTTTGAGTTTTTAGACAAAATATGTTGGAATTTATTCAATCACAAATTATTTATTCTCTTTTAGCATGTTCTAACTCTTGATTTATAATAGAAATGATAACTTGAAACTGAGTTACCAAAATTTTGCAAAAACTTAAAAGGATTTGTCTAAGGTTTAACAAAATATATAATTGAGTAGATTATTCTAAGTCTAACTCAGGATAATGGAGTGGTACTTGAGATGATTTTAGATTCATATGGGCCAATAAAATATGGGTAGCTTGAGAGTTGAAAAAATGTTCCCCTAGTGGGTGCCAAATACTATTGGTGCAAAAATTTATCAAAGGGACAAATCGATGGATTTGTATCAACATCATAGGGAACAAAGTCCATCTCCTATTAGTAGGTGGAACTACCTTTGTTGAAATACAAAATGGGAAAGAAATAAATATTTACAAATAAATAATTATAAATCATTGGGGTAGTACAAATTTTCCAAGTTAAAAGTTGAGACTAGACAAAAGTGTTGAGAGAAAATTTGACTTTCAAAGGGAGAAAATTTCTCTCATTCAATGGGTTGGAAATAAATAATAATATACTTAGGGATATAAAATGTACACAAGAAAAATATTTAACTTTGATAACATAAATGAATATCTCTATGTATTTTCTAACATAAAAAACAAATATATTACCTCTATTCACACCAACATTTTCATGTGTTTGAGATATACATTATAAATCTAGATAGAAATTTTGTAATCTAATTTATTATTCTTACAAGTTTTAAATTTTTAGAAATGGAAATGAAAATAAAATATCTTTAATTAGTCAAAATTCATAATTCAGAAGATATTACCAACACAATTTTAGGAACACCTCTTTGTATTGATTTTTGAAGAGTAAAATGTTTGATCTTTCTTTACAAAGCTTTGCCAAAAATATATCTATTTCAAACCAATAATATTAATCTCTAACTTGTATTTATAGGCTAAAATGGATGGTTATGGTGAAAAATCATCTATTTTTCCTTTTTACAGGGTTGAAAAAACACCAACAAGAAATTACATCTTGAAATGGTACAAAAATGTTGAGCATTTAACACCATTTGAGAAAAACATTTGGAGTTTTTGTATTACTTAAAAAATCACATTATTAATTTACAAAACTTAAAAATGCATGTTGGTATAATTATAAAGATAATTTTCAAAATGATAATGTACATTTACAATGGTAAAAGTACAACAATACAAATTATACATAAAGAAACATGAGAAGAAAATGTAGAAATACTGAAAGTAGTTCTTCATTCTTCTGACTACCATGTTGAAACAATTGTTAATTATTATTGATAAAATGTTCATAGTTATTTATATTTTATAAATTAATCAAAAATTTAGAGAGATTTCCTAGTCAAATATTCATTTGGTCCATCTATGTACTTGTAATCAATGTGTTTAGAGTAATCTAACTCTTTCATTTCCTATAACTTGCTTTGGATATTGTTCATCTTCATGTTCATATTTTCCGCATTCACTTGACATTTGGATAACTAGTAAATTTATTCATGACTGAATTTATATGTGGGGTTGATAATGTCTTGAATTTTCTCTCAAAATTTTCTAATCATGGTCTTAATTTAAAATATATTCGCATCTTAATCTTTGTCATTGATAAACGAATAATTTAATTTATTGACCTTAGTGTCAATTTCCATCATCATGCCACTTAAAAGTGACCTTAAATTGTTTATGTTAAGAATACAATCTTGAAGAGATTGAATTTTAAATTTAGTAGCCCAAAAAAAATTTAGTCTAATAGAAAATTTCTTCCTTATTGATAACTTCCTTTTAGATAAGGTCAATGGAAGGAAATTTTGAGATTTTGACCAACTTGGGAGTGAATTCTTCTCAATTTTATTTCTCCTCAGCATATCCAATTTGTTTTGGCATTATTTATTCATATTTTGACTAGATTTTAAAGAACATTATTGTTATAGTGAGAATTATTGTGGTTCCTTAATCATGAATCTTTCCAATCCAATCTTTCACTGCATTTTTAGGAATGGTAAAAACATTCCATGATGACAAGATTTGAAGAGTTAAAAACAAGAATATTATAAGTAGTTTTATAAAAAATAATTAAACACAAAGCAAAACCAAATGCTTATTCAAAATATGAAAATAAAACATGCTAGTACAAAAATTAAGTACTTGCTTATATACACAAGGCCAAAGACTAATATGGCTTTCCTAAACAATGTAGGATAGATCAAAACCCACTATAAGACAAAATAGATAGCTAATGAAATACAAAATTTGAGAAATACACATGAAATACATAATGTAACACCCCCCCCCCCCCCTCAAGTGAAGCTAGGGAATAAATTTTATCAGGGGCATGTGCAATCCTATATATAATCCCAAATGTAAATGAAATGTCAGGGTGAGTATGTGTTAAATAAATAAGTCTCCCTACCATCTGGGTATACAATGTAGCATCACAAAGTGGAGTAGTAAAAGAGGTAGTGATATTCAGTCTAGACTAAAAAAGAGTAAGACTTAGATTAAAATCATCCATTAAAAAATACTGAAGAAGATCAAGGGTGTACTTTTGATAACTCAAATAGATCCATATATCTAACTATGAAATCTATAGACAAAGGAAGAAATGTAGAAGACCAAGATTTATCATGTTGAACTATGTTGAATGCGACTATTAAATAGTCTAAATATGAGATGAAGAGCTTCCTATGAGAAGTAAATCATCAACATACAAGACCAAAATAACACTATCCTCCATAATACACTGAATATATATTGTGGGATCAGAGTGGTAAAAAACAAAGTTAGTAGAGATAAAAAATGAATCAATCTTCTCATAACAAGTTTGATGGACCTATTTGAGACCATAAAGACAACTCCCAAGTTGATAAACAAGAGGAAAATCATGAAAAAACCCTGTAGACTAATCCACATAGATTTCCTCATGCAAGTCTCCATTCATTAAATCACTCTTCATGTCCATTTGATATACTATCCAACCCTATGATGTATTAAGAGAAAGTACAAGGTGAATAAAATTCATATTGGCAATAGGTTAAATTTTTTTAGAATATTTAATATGTTCTACACACAAGATTACCTTTATAAAATCTGTGCCTTATACTTGTCAATGGACCCATTAGTTCCATACTTGGTGTGGTAAATCCATTTCCACTTGACCAACTTTCTTCTCTTAGGAAGAGTGACCAAATCCTAACTGTGATTCTTCATCAATGAATAATATTCATCTATCATCACATCATCCCACTCCTATATCCCATGAGACTATGAAAAAGACTATGGATCCCTAGAGAATACATGACATAAAAGTCCAATAATTATAGAATATACCTGATGATGTTAGGTAGGTGGAATATCCTATATGATGGTACTACCTCATCAAATATAGTATGAGCCTACCTAGACATAGTGGAAATACTAATGTGAACAAGATCCTCATCCTTGATAACCTCCTCAAGAATCTCTTGAAGTGGATCCTCAAAGAATAAATCCTTGAGATGAGGTGAATCATGGAAAGAAGAAGAAGAATGCATGGAAGAAGATGAAGAGTCATGACATGTGAAATGTTCATCAAACTATTCATGTGTTTGAAAATGAACATGATGAGTCTCAGGGTCTAAAATAAGATAATCTCTCATGTCCTCACAATACCTAACAAAGACCAAAGGTTTGCTCTTCTTGTCCAATGATTACCTTTTATTTTTTGGTATAACTACCTAAAAAGGTCTCCCAAATACTAATAAAAATAAGGCATCAAGCTTGGATCTAGACCCAACCTCCTCTGGATCCATATGCTCAAGAGCTTAATGTGGTGTGCAGTTCTGAATGTAGATCACATAGTTAACTTCCTGTGCCTAATAGATAGGAGATAAATCCCATGAATGAATGCATCATGTAGTTAGCCATCTCTTTCAAAGTTTGGTTCTTACTCTCTACTAATCCATTATCCTATGGTGTATGTGTAATATAATTTTGGTGAATAATACCATGGGATACTAAAAAGTTAGTAAACTCTCAACTAAAGTACTCCCGCCCCCATTATCTGTACAAAGATTCTTAATGCAGCTCAATGATTATTTATTGACCAAATTCTTAAATACTTTGAGTTTATAAAATACATCACTCTTTTACTTGAGGAAATAAACCCAATTACACCCCAAAAAACTGTCAATGAAGGTAAGTGCATACTTGGCTTTATTAAAAGGAGTAGGAAAGACCATCAAATCACTGTGTACAAGCTTAAGTGGTGAAGAAGCTATTATGGACATGCACTTAGGAAATATATCCTAATGTTGTTTCCCCAATGAAAAACTAGGGTAGACTCCATCAAGACATGAAACTATAGGAAGACCCTCTACCATAATATGAGTGCTCACCTCCTTAAAATATCTGTAGTTCAGGCATTCAAATCTCTCATGCCAAAACTGACTCTTAGAATCTGCATGATAAACTAAACACATCCCTAGAGGAGGATTATCATCTAAACTATAAAAATAGTAAAGTTAAGAACTATGATTAGCAACACCCCATGTAATGAATGTGTGTATCTCTAACAAAGATTGAACTTCAACACCTTGTGGTGTGAAAGTCACTATCTTACCCTAAACATAATAGAAAATTTGATAAGTTGAAAATAGATTCGTGGTGATGTGTGGAACATATAACGCATCATTGATGAGACCGCCATATATATGTATGTCACCCTTACCCTTAAAAAAAATGAATTAAAAATATCCAACCTCAATATTGGAAGTGGAAGTCAGACCAAGAGATATAAAGGAATCCTTGGAAGAAGTTGTATGGTGTGAAACACCAAAATCTAGGATCCAACTATCTAAAAAAGGTAACTATGATCTCATAACAACATTAAGTGTTTTCCCATGCTCATGAGATGTAAAATAAGTAGAGATAGAAATCTTGTGTTTCATAATGGCATCCTTTAAGGCTTGCATTTTCATAAAACACCAAGACTCTTCATGACTAGTCTCCTCACAATAAGAATAAGATAGGTTAGACTTATTCTTGGATTTGGAAGATAGTTATGATTTAGATGTATAAATATTGTGGGATTAGGTGAAATTTGAGGTGGTGGAAGAGTTATTTTCTTCTTACCCTTAGATTTTACTTTAGCCTTAGGATGTAAGGCCACTAATGATTTTTAAGAGGTGGAAGACTCAAGGTGAGACAATTTGGATTTCTCCCTAGTGGGTCTCTCACAAAACAACTCAAGATCTGGAATTTTGAATATGGTAGCTAAGGAAACCATACTAGAGAAAAAGGTAGATACAAAAATTTAGAATGGGCCACTCAGTGAAAGAGAGAATAGATCTAAGTTTAGTAAATTTTTTTTCTAAGCTCTATTTCATTGCATATGTCTTAAGCTAAGAGATCAAGAGCATTAGTTTGGACTTATCATACTTAGCTTTGATGTAATTTTGATGTATTTTATATGAAAAGAATCAAAATCAAAATGTCTAAAAAAGGCACCAAGATCTTCTCTCTAAATTACAAGTTAAAGGATGGTTGGAACTTCTTCAATGCTCTAATACCATGTTAGTAATGGTAAAAATATTTTATGATGCCAAGATCTGAAGAGTTCATAACAAGAATATCATAAGTAGCTATAGGAAAATGAAATATAACACAAAGCAAAACTAAATCTTATTTAGAATATGAGAATAAGAGATGTTAGTACAAAGATCAAGCACTTACTTATATAAGTAAGGCCAAAGACTAATCTAGCTATCCTAGCCAATGTGGGATATATTAAAACCCATTATAAAACAATGTAACTAGCTAATAAACTAGAAAACATGAGAAATATACATGAAATATATACTCTAACATGAATTGCCTATTTGACCTACTTCTCTTACTTAATCTAATGTCTTATCATGAAGACTCAATGAAGCAATAGTTAGTTGAATTGGCCTAATGAATCTCTATATCAATAAATTCAAATGTTTCAATTTCTCTGTTAGTTCATCCTTTGTTGCTTTGTCTTTATCTATTATTTCAAAACTAGTACCAAAAACCAACTATACATTTGATTTAATCTCTTCTCTAGTTGAGTTTCCAAAATGAACCCTAGATACCTGGTTGTCTTCAATTCTGATTTCTAACTTATGTGTTTTGATCACATGAATTACCACTTCAACATAATTATCTTCTTTTTCATCTATTAGCATTTGTGAAACTATTCTCACTTTCTTTGGCCTCTTTGAGAAAGGAATTGTCAAAGTTATAAAATATATCTCCTTATGTTTGACAATTTTTCTTATTTTTTTCACCACCATTGACAACCAGTCTAAATTTATCATGCTTGAGGAAGGAAGTGGGATAGAAGTCAAGACTGGTGAAACAAGTATGTCTAGAGTCAAAGAAAGTATTTTCTTAGTTGGGGTACCTTGGAAAGATGTTTATACTTGTTACTATTTACCGATTGTATCAATAGGAATCCTTCGATAGGAGGTGAGATGAAATTAAAGATTTGAGGTAGAGTATGAAGAGATATGATTAACCTATTACAATGGTAAAGTAAATGACATAGGGAACATTGTATCATCTAAAGCCAAAAATTGTTGAGTTGTATTCGTTACTAGTTTTTGAGATAATGAGAAACTATCAATAGGAATATATTAAGGAATTTAAATACTATTATAAGAGGATAAATTTTCACTTAACCTCTTTATTTTTATCTTGATATTCTTCTATGGTTGAACATATTGTTTAATAGTTTTAAGTTCATGCACCTCTTCTATCATTGAGGGTTCTACACTCAAACCTGATACATCTTAACTTTTTGTTTCATCATGTTTCTTGTAGATGATGCTAAATTCATCTTCCCTTAGAGTTTTAGGTAAATAATCATTCAAAAAATACACTCCTTTGCATTTCAACCACTTAAAAGTTCTATCAAGTACTGCTCTTGTTCTACTTCTGAGAGAAGTAGATTCCATATTTTCCAAATGGACTATAAGTAATAGCTTTGTCATGATTATTTATTGTTCAAATATGACGTCCATTATGACCTCATCATTTATCAAATTATTTGACACTTTCATTATGCCATATTTGGCTTTTTATTTATGATAACCATGAATAGTCTCTCATCATTGCAATCCATCCAATAGTCTTCAAAATATATGATGTGTTGATATGAAGGTCTAAAATTATGTGCAATCAAGTCTCTATTATCAAATGCAAACCTTATTTAAAAAGTCCTAAGGTTGTTACAAGACATGTGTTTCTAAAATGTCTTGATTTTTATCAATGATGGATAAGTATATCTATCAATTGATATTTGAAATTTGACCCCTATTTTATATCGGCTTGTCAGGAACTTGTGTGTTTTAACAAGTTATCTCACCAATTCCTTCAATACCCACTTATCCCTAACATATCATGGATGTATATAAGGAGAAACCTCAAAACCACTAATCATCAAATAAATTAAAGTTAGGAATGGTATAAAATAATTTATCCATCTTGTTATCTCTATGGTGGTCAAAAATAATATTATCATGTTAAACAATTCCTTTTCAAACATATTAAATATGAAATGAGCAAAGTAATCATTTACCCTTTTTAAGTGATGAGAATTCTCCTTTAATGCCATTTGGAGATAGAATTCATACACCATTTCTTTCCTAAAATCACCCACTCTATATAATCCATCAAAATATATTTTACTTGCTACAACATAAATGAGATAAAAAGTCATATATAACTTTAACATGACTTTTACCTCCTTGAGTTGATTGTGAATTGCATCACTAATAAACTATACCCAATTGATATATTACTTATTTATTAGGATGATCAAAATAAATTTGTACATCTATATTTGAAAGTTTTTCATTATTTGACTTCCCACTATCTTGTGTAATAGTATTATCATGTCATTTATTTCATTTTTCAAAATTAAAAATTGTAAGATTTCTTAGAAGTCATGCAGAGGAATGTTTTGGCTTAGTCAACCATGCATTTTAGACTTGTTTAGCACACACATCCTATTTTCATCCCAAAATATTTGGGACGATTCAAGAGTTAGATGCACACATGATTCATGTTCTAGAAGGCAACAAGTATTTCCAATTTGCTTAGGAACAAAACTCACTACCAATTCCACTTCTGAATCTCTTACCTCCCTTGTCTCTGAGTTATAGTTATTTGTAAAAACTAAGACTAGATCAAGAGATTATGATGACATTGCGAATGTTATCACTTATGCCAATATAGTATCACAAATACTTGGACCAAAATATTTTTTAAGCACTGTGTTCATTATTTCCTAAAACTCATCTAAGTCAATGTGACTTATATTAGTATCAGTGCTATTTATAAAATTAGACTCTAGTAGTGAAAGAGGTGTCATTCCTTGAAATTGATACTTCATAGGTTATTTATATTTACTTAGAAATTAATATATCAAACTTACAATAAAACTGACAAGTGGAAGATATTTACAAATAATAAGTTATTCATATAAATTGTTTCAAATTTTTTTAAATGCTACCTATATGAAATTCAACTTCCCTCTGACCAAATTACTTGATTGTAATTTTTCATGTTCAATATCTTTGTGTTTTTATTTGGAAAACTTCCCCAACAAATGGAAATGAATTGAAAATAAATTTTGAGTTTTTTTCTCAATTTTAAAATATTTATCCCTATTCCTAATTTAGCCAATGCATTAAAAAGTAATTAGCAATTGATTTTTGCCAAGAATTCAAATCTATTAACTTTTTGAAAGAAATATGGTCTTTTAATTTTTGGGCCAGAACAATTTAAACCATGATTTTTTATTTTTTATAAATCAAAACCCTTTAAAAATATATTTTGATTTTAACAACCCTGAGCTTCCTCTAGGAGATGTAGTTTTTTTCAAATTTTACTTTCTCTTTTCAAAGGTGTCACATCACCATAAACTTTTCAATTTACAAAAAAAATTGATCAAAATATACTCTTGTCAATTTTATACCCCCTTTAACCAAGTCTGTATAATTGAAAAATTTTGCATATAAATCCAAAAAAATATATTAACTTTTTAATATATTCATCCACTGCCTAAGTCATACCATTTGCATATGACCAAATGAAAGTTTTAAAAACAAAGATCTTTATTTTCTTTCAGTTTTATTAAATACTTCCCTTGGGCATATGATGGCCGTACAACTCAAAATATTAATAGAAAAAGCTTAAATGAGTTTGAAATTATCAAAATATATCTTTGACCTAGTCATATGGCCCATTTGGTTGAATGAAAACTTTAAAAAATGAACAAAGTTTTCCTTTTATCAGAACCTTGCTTATTCACGAGCATCATGGTTAGTCATACAACTCATTATTTTTGTCAAAAAGCCAAAATAAAATTCAAAAGTTGAAAATTTACTCTTGAACAAGTCATATGGTTGGCAAAATAGGAAAAGAGGACAAAAATTTGATAAATAATTAGATTTTCACCTTCTTTAGGCAAGGTGTATGGTCAACCATATTATTTGGAGTCTCAATAGATAACAAACAAAATCTTGATTTAATTTTCAAAATTTTAACCCTCTTTTAGTGTCACCCCACATCTTGGTGTTTAGGTGATGTGAAAATTTTTATTTTCAAAACTTCAATATTTATTTTTTGGCATTATACATCCTATTAGCTGAATGAAAATGCTATTTAATAATTTTTTCTCTTTTTCTTGGTACTCTTACACTATATTATTTTGGCTAAAGAAGAAATTAAAATAAATACTTTTTCAATCATTTTTTTCCCTTCCATGAGCCTGAGTATATTTCTTCTAGAAAATGACTACTAAAACATAAATGGAAATTCAAATTTTAATTTGCTAAAAATGCTAGATTTGAGCATGCAAGTTGATAAAATTTTTTATAAGAAAATATAAACTTCATTCAACATGGCTTGATAAAATAACCATATTTACATGATTAGAGGAAAATTTAAATGAGGTTGCATGCAAGTTGAAAAATGAGAATTTAATTTGTAACAAAAATTTGCACCGTTAAAAAATACAATTGCAATGTGGAGGTTTGCATTTACACAAATTAGGAAAGTGTAATTTGCATTTTCTTAATCTGGAGAATTGTGATTTGCATTTGCATGACTTCTGAAAATAGAATTTGGAATTGCATAGAAAGGGGAAACCCAAAAAAAAAAAAAAATCTACAAAAAATCTCAAATCAATTTTGCAATTTACATGAAATCTAAAATCAATTTTACAAATTGCACATAAACTCAAATCAAATATACAATTTGCATAGAACATGAAAAATATTTTACTATTTACATGAAAATTTAAAACAAATTTTCAAATTACATGGGGACTAAAAATAAATTTTCAAATTGCACAAAACACAAAATTGATTTTACAATTTACACCAATCAGAGAAAGGAAATTACAATTTGCATAACTTTTAGAAAAATGATTTGTGTTTACACAATTTATAAAAAGTTAAATGGTTTTTTCAAATTGTGGTAAATGTTAATGACTTTTTGCATTGGAGGCTTAAATCCATTTTAAAACAATTTAGGGTAAAAAGCAACTTGGCTATAAAATTTTAATTAATCAATATTTAATTAATTATTTAAAAAAATTTATGGTTTCAAGCTTAGCTCAAAAAAAAATTTAGTTAGTAAAAATTGAATTTCCATCGATTTTAATCTATTTTCAAAAATTGTGATAATCTATAACCATGTTCCATCTAGACATTAGATTAATGTCTACCAAACAGTGCAATTTAAGCATAGAAATCATTGGATATTCCAATTTCATCTACACATGGGATATAACTACCCATAATCATGTGATGCATACTTATTTAGGGTATTATCCTTTACATAGTGATAAAATCCTATGAATTCAACCTTAGTCAAGTTGTGACCTAACAAACTGACATTTTAGACCAAATAAGTGGGGCACTTAATCATATTCTTAAAATGACCAAAACCTTAAGTAGAAATAATTAAGTAAATAATGTACTTAGTAAAATAATCCATGTGAAATTAATGAATATATAAAATTGGAAATTCAAAAATGCAAAATATCAGGCCTCTACATTATTACTTTTTTGAGTTGTCAAGCACTCAAAAAATATCTAACAAATGTCTAGATTTATGACTCGTGTTTATTAATTAAAGAATATTAATTACTATTTTTTACTCAAGCTCCACCACATATCTCATTTCTGTTCTAAAGGCCATAATGTATTTTCTTAACCTATAAATATGAGATCCCTCACTCTCTTTAAACAATCTCTCAATCCAAAGTTATAATGTTAAATTATTAAGAGACAAAACTTTCTTATGGAGTTAATAATACTAAATTGTTAAGAGATAGCTTCATTTATCGAAGCTAAGAAAAAGGTGGACAAGGATAGGTTCTACCCATAAGAGAAATGCATTGACCAAAAGAATTCATTACATACATAATTTGAGCACTAACACACTCACATGCCAATGAATAAGATCATTTTACAAGGGAGGTAAAGGCATTTTATTGTCTATATTTCTTAGTTGTAATTGTGCTTAGATTTGTATTGCTGACCCAATTATGTAGGCAAGTAGTTTTTTTATTTCCTTCAGTTGTTTGATATTAGGGTTTTGAAATTCCACTAAAAAGATAAATATGACAAATCTTATTCATAATCATATGATATATTCCATGTTTTATTTATTTCTGTCAAATTGTGAAGTCAAATACTTTATCAGTGAAATCAATGAGATCAACAAAAAATGTTTTCTATGATGAATCTTTGATATGTTCTATTTTTCTATTCTATGTTGTTTTTAACCAATAATGAAATTGGAGACTTCATCAGTGAATTCATTAATGGTAATTGTGAAATCATTTTTGAGTTCTTTCTATTTTGTAATTTCCCATTTTACTCTTTTCTGAAATCCCCTATGTTGGTATCCGTCTATAATTAATCCTTTATTTTGAGTTTATTTCTTTATTTTTACCTATTTTTATTTGTTTTTTCTACTATAATAGTAGTGAAATAGCAAGGTCCATCATCAAAATTATTTAACCTAATCTTTAAATTAAGCTTTATCTATTTTTCTATTTTTCCTATTCGGTCCATAGTAGTGAAACTGGACATATCAAAAAAAAATTGGATGTATTTGGTGAAATTGAAAATAAAATTAGTGAAATCATAAAAATCATTAGAAAATTTATTCCATAGAGTAGTGAAATTATTGAATATATCAGCAAAATCATTGAGTTAATTACAAAATCATTCTAGTTTTGTTTCTATTTTTTGTTTGATTTATCTTTTTTGACAATTAAAAATTTCATAGTTTTATTTGACTTTATAATAACACAATCATTACAGAAACTTTTTTTCCTATCTTTTTGTTATCTTTTCCTAAATTTTTATAGATTTCCTTGATTTTTAGCCAAATTCAAAACTTATAACAATTTGTTTCTAGGCCAAAAGTAAAAGAAAATCTATAAAGAGTTAAACAAACCAAATTTCACTTTATTGCTAACATTTTTTTTGTTTATGGTTTACTAAAAAGCTTTTCAAATTTAAGGTTTTCATTTTCTTTAGTAATTAGTAAACATTTCATTTTTCAGAGTTAATTAACTTCCCTTTTTAGTATTTGTGTGCCTTACTTGTGTTATGTATGCTCTTCTCATAGTGACACATTGGTGATGATACTTGAGAATAAAAAATGACACTTATATGTTTTTGTTATCCAAGATGATACTTACACATATGTTATTTTCTTAGTATCATGTTGGTGGTGATACCTGAGAATCAGAGGAAAGTGTTTGTGTTTTTATTGTTATTTTATTATGGGCTCTATTAATCAAATATTTCAACACCACATGAAAGGCCAAACCCCATGTACTAGTGGGGTATATAAATTGATTTAGAGTTTTCATTTTTGACTAAGTGGTTATGTGTTTTAAACATGTCTTCAAGTGAGGGGATTTCATGATTTGATACCTAGGCCTTAGAAAACATGACTCAATGTTTGTTTTTTTTCCAATTTAAACACATTGATACCCTTATGATTATGTTAGACACATTGGGAAAATACCCATATGTGTATTTCCACCAAACCAAATTCTTCCATGGTTTTGAACCTCATTGTACTGAAAGGTATGTCAAGGACTCCCCTAGATTAAATCGTTGATAAATTAAGCCTAGGAATGTCTTTTTTAGCATTTAATTCATACTAATTTGGTAATCAATTATCACCAAGAAATTACTTCCCTCACACCATTAAAATTGGGTCTAGTGTTGTATGTGAATAATATGATCTTTAATGATTAGTGCCTTGAAATATTAGGTTGTATCTAATGCAATGGACATGTCAGTGAAAACAAAATCTTATAGGTTATTCAAGTCCATTTTACCTAGATTCTAACATATTTTGTGCAATTACATGTATTTAGAATATAATATGTTTGTTTGTTCCTTTGTGATCTACCACATAATGAAAATCCTTGAGTGATATTAAAAGTAATTTATGAGTCTTGAAAAAAGTCATAATACACAAAAGCTTTTAAAAGTCAAAATAAAATAATCCAAGTAAAACTCAAAAGAAACCTTACTGTCAATCAAACTTTTTGTTCTTTTTTATACGTCTAGTGTCAATTTCTTGTTGTTTTCTTGAGTCGAGTCCTTCCTCTAGAAATTTCTTCCATCACAAGGAACATGGCTATGCTTGAAAATTCTAAGGTAAGGGATGAGACTTTTAATAATGATTCCTTCTAATCTGGAAGATAAGAAAATAAAAGTCATCATGTTGAAATACATGAAATCTATGACCCTGAAGAAGAATAAGGAGGAACACACCAAGAAGAGGGTATCCCCAAAGCCATTTTTCCTCGTTCATTCAAACAATACATCATGACCAACAAAAATGATTTTTTAACTCAAACTTTGAGCTTATGGGCTAAATTTTCACCTAATTTAGATGTCTAAAATATACAATATTTGATTTCTATGAAAGAGTATTTGTCACCCATTCATAACCCATATATCTCACAAAAGACATTTAAAGGGTAATAATGTTCTCATAGGTTCCTCCAATCCCAATCTTAAAACCTACAAAGACAAAGGGAAATCCATCCTCCATGAGGAATCCTCCCAAGTAAGTCATGGGTTTTATTTAGAAACCCATGTTTATCACATTAATCAAGATATTGTAAATCTCCAAGCCAATCAAATAATCAATATTTTAGTTAACCCAAATTCCAACCCCAATCCAAATTTGAGTGTGAATATGATTTGACCATCACTCATCAATCAACACGACCTAAACTTGAAAACTTATTCAAGTTTGTCAATCATCAACCAACCCAATCTAAACTTGAATACTCATTCAATTTTGCAAAATGTTAACCATCCCAATCTAAAATTTAATATTAATTAAAGTTTACCAATAATTAATTAAACCAAACCAAGATTTAATATTAATTCAAGATTAGAAATCATAAATCCAACCAATCCAAACTTGATTATCCATTCAAGTTTACCAATTTATAATCAAACCAATCCAAACTTGAATACTCATTCAAGTTGTCCATTCAATCCAAATCTAAACCTTTATGGTTCACCCATTGACGAAATCGATCTTAATATAAATCTGAGCTTGAATACCTATTCTATCTCACCCATCAACCAATCAACATCAAATCTAAATTTGAATTTAGCTTTAAGTTTACCTATTAATCCAAATCAAAATTTTACTTTAAGGAATGTACCAAATCAATTTTCCAATTCATTTTTTTTTGGTAGGATTATTTTCATTAAATTAAAATAAAATGGCAACTAACACCAAATATTTTAACATCAATTCTAACCAACCATTCAAACCTAACACCCATCCAAATCAAGAGATTGGCTCACATATTTTCTAAACCAAAATTTAAACAAGCTAACCTAAATTCACTTTAACCAACCAACCCTGATTCATTTAAATTCACAAACACTAACGTTAACACCAACCCAAATTAAAAAAAACTCTAAATATAAAACTCACCTAAACCAACCAATTTTAAAATTCAATACCAAACCAAACCAACCAACTTCTAATTTCAACATTAATCCAAATCCAATGAACTATAACTTTTCCACTAACCTAACCAATTCAAACACCTTAACACATTCACAATATAATAACTCAATTATCAACACACATTATTAAAGAGTGGAAAAATATGAAGGACAAGATCTAAGGCTTGTAAGATGGTAATTTTTCATGGTGAAAATAATATAAGTTCAAGGAAATATGTTCTTATCCATATGATTTGAATAACATGAAAACATCTTTCCAAAAACATTTTGAACTTCCCAAAATTTACAAATACAAAGGTAAGGGTGATCCAAGGGAACTCCTTAAAGACTTCTATTTGGAATGTGAAAATGTTACTTGTACAAGTATATGTTGAGACTCTTTCCATGAAGTATACGAGGTCAAGCCCTAGAATGGTTTTCACATCTTCCCAAAGGATCAATTTTCACCTTTGAAGACCTATCTAAGAATTTTTTTTGACATTTTTCATATAATGTTAAAAATTAATTGACCACACTCTAACTAAAAAACACTAATTAATAAAATGGTAAAACCTTTTCCTCCTTCCTACATAGATGGCAATTATTTACAAGATGTTTTTCATTGTGCTTTCTTGAAATATAAATTGTTACTATACTTATTAACAACCTTAAATTGGACTTAGGTCATCACTTTCAACATCTTTGTCCAAGTTCATTTGATCAAATTATTGAAAATGGAGGTAAAATTAAATGAAATTTAATCACTAGAGGTTTTATTAAAATATTCAAACTTGACAATAATTCTTTTAAATAACTTGAAAAACCCATGTTTTTTTCCAAGAACAAAAAAATTATGGGTTATGGTGTAACTAATGTAAAACAAATGCAATACCCACCTAAACGACAATAATTCAATACACAAACCATTGATAACATTACCATCCCTAATTGTAAAAAAAGACAAAAAATCCACAACCATAAGTTCCCCCTTTATGAATCGATGTTTGAAAATTTGGCCCATGCAAATATGATTGTTTGGACTGATGCCAAACCTTTTGAAGACAATGTTCTTAAACCCAAATAATACAAATAACATGAAGATTCCAAGTATAATATGATAAAGGAACACTCAATAAATAGGTGTATGAGGCTCAAACACTATGTCTAAGCTTTTATAGATTCTAGGAATAGCTATAAAAAATCAACCATAAACAACCTATAATAACCAAAAGTTAGGAATATACAAGGATCCATTCCAAAATCCCAATCAAGGATAGGGTAAGAAAAAACAAGAGCTATCCCAAGTAAGTAACTTAAACCAATCCAACCATCCTTTCAAATCCATAGTCATTTATGTTGATTACAATCATAATCATGTTTGCATCATCACTTTACAGTCTCAAGATTGCATTGTTACCATAAGGTACACAAGTATTACCATCCCTAGTGCTTATTCATCTAATGTAGAGAATAAGAATAATATTATTGACCTTACTGAGAAGACCCCTGATAGTGTATCCATTTTAGATTTTTTCAAGACCTCCACTATATAAGGATATCATTTAAAAAGTCCTCCAAGAGTCATGAGTCTGAAAATACATCAATCCATCAAGTTTTCAAGTTTTAAAAATTAATCCCCTAAAAGTTAGGTTATGTTTGAAAATTTTGATGTTTCCAATATGGGATCTATCAATAATATATCATTATACATTAAAATCATTATCTCTAGACATAAATTAAAAAGTGTGTTTATAGAAAATGGCTCAACTTTAAATTTATGTACATTAATATTAATTAAACATTCAAGATATTTGAAAACAACATTAGAATCAAACATCATTATAATTAAGGATTATTATAATAATAAATGGAAGTCTATGTGTACCATTTATCTTCCCTTGATGGTGGGGCCTATCATACAAGAAACATTAGTCTATGTACTTGACCCAGACTTATCTTATAATTTATTTCTTGGATGTCCATGGATCAATTTATTGAATTCCATAACATCCACTTTGCACCAATGCTTGAAATTTTCTCATGATGGCATGTAAGTAACTATCATAGATGATCCGTAACCATTTCAATATTTCAATCTATTATAAGGGTGTTACCTAAACTAAAACTATCTTCATATTACTAAAAAGACATTTACTCCTATTTAGAAATCACCTACTCTTAAAAACTACATCCATCCTGATACTTTATTTTAAATATCTCCCCTTGGTGGTTGGTTTAACACACCATCCACCTCAAATTTCATGAATATTCCATATGTAAGCTAAGCATATAATTTTAGATGATATTTATGGAATATATAACACCTAAATCTTATACACTTGGAAAACATAGACCTTCGTTGTTCCTCCCAATTCTTGACTTTTCTTGCTTCTGTAAGTCTTGCATCTACTCTCTCTTATGCCCCTTGTCATTTATCTCTTAGTCTAACTGATCTTAAGTTGGTGACCAAAGCCTTATATATTTCCCTGGATGATTAAAATTTACTTATCTTCAATATCTATATGTTTTCAACATGCACCTACTTTCTTGCTCCCTGGACACTAATGTTTGGGATAGACACTATTGTTGATGTTAGTGTCCTAACCCGATGCAAGTGTATAGTTTCCTAAATCCATCTAATTTATAATTGAAACATATCCTAATGGTTATCCTAAGTGTTTTAATTCAAGTTATTACTCCAAAGGGATTGATATAAATATAAGATCAACCCTCATTCATTCCTCACCTACTAAAAAACCAAAGAGACCAATGTAGATTATCAAAAACACTACATCAAGCATTTAATATAATAAATCTTACCTATTTACACACCAATCATAGGTACAACACATCTACAAGTTTAAAGTATTAAAGTAGTATCACAAGAGATTGATTTTCCAAGTTACAAGCTAGGTCATTATTTTACTTATTTTGCACAATATTAGATGATTCAAACACAAGCTAACATGCAAGAAATAACCACATGAGTATGAGGACCTATTTTATAGTATTGTCTATATAGGAAATTATCACTAATATTAGAGTCATTAAAGTTAACTCAAAACCATGTGGACACTAACCCATTTTCCACCAAGGTCACTATAAAGATGAAGAATTAGGGTTTTGAAAATTCATGAGGAGTGATAATCCTAACCCATATTTGAATGCACTATAGTGATGGAAAATTCAAAAATGGAAGAATTTAGGTGGACACATACATTTTATCAAGTATTATATATAGGACACTTTCATCAAAAATAGATAATGTCATCGACACAACCATTCTAGGAAGATGTTAGTGTCTACAACCCTAGAAGCATAAAATCCATAATTTGATGGTTATTCTATAATAATCTTCTAGATTGTTATATACCTATTCAATATTAATCACTATGTTATAATTACAACTAGATAAGTGTATTACTTCTTTATAATTTCCATACAAAGTTTAGTTTTACTTTCTATATTTATCCTATACTTAGCATAATAAATTCAGTGTATGTTTATATCTAAGTTTAGTACCCAATTAGCCTATTGTAGATTTGATTATCACCATTATAGATTGTAATTAATATATTATTAACCCTTATAGCATAAATTATATTATAATCCCCCTTATCAAAATTTAGGTTTAAATATTTAGTGAACTTGATCTTTAAACATCAAACCCTAGGACAATTAGCGTTTTCTAATTTTTTATACTATTGATCTATAATTTTTATAATATTACAATCATGTTTTACATGGACATATCTAGAACTTATTTTATATTCTAATACCCTATAGTTTCTATGGTGTGATACAATAGTTTCTTAGTTTGATCCATCTCATCCATAAGTGATTCAAAACATGTGTTCCTGCATCCTCCTTCTTGTTCTAATGTTTAGAATGAGAGGGTTATAATGTATAAAAAACACTTGAAATCTCCTCAAAATTAATTTTACAACTCCATAGATCTAGTATCTATACACCAAAATGTATTAACTCAACCATTAATTCTACCTAAGTATTATTTAAATGATAGGTACCATACCACACCCATTAATTGACCACAACTTATATTAAATTATATAGTCCATGTTGTTACTACTTGAAAAGGTAGGATTTTTGATCCTATTCTTCCACCTGATAATATATAATAGGTACTTCTTAAACCTAAGATTGTAATAAAATCTAATATATATGACATTATTGATGAATATAGAGATAAACATGCAAAAAATTACAATCCTTCAACTCTTAAATCAATCTAATGTCTATAAGGATATCTTATATGAGGCATTGCATGAGACATAAGTTCCAAGTGATATTGAGTCTACGTATTTTGTGGATATTATGAAATTTATCAAGAACAATAACAAATGCATCACCTTTGATCCAATAGATTTACCATCCAAAGATATTGTTGAGCAAAATTTTAATTTGTTCATATCAGTGATAATGTAAAATAGAGCTATCAAAAGGGTCCTCATTAATAATGGATTGATCTTAAACATTTATATCATACAATTCCTAACCACCATTATTATTAACACAAATTTTATTAAAAACATGGCTATTCACATAAAATGGTTTCATAATTCACATAGCCCTCTAGTTGGTCAAATCACATTGGATGTGACCTTAAGACCAAAAATGATTTCAACCACTTTTCAGGTCATGTCTCAATCCTTACATTATAATTTAATTTTGTGTAAACTTTAAATACATTTAATGAAATTTATTCCATATACACTTCCTTGATGTGTAACATTCATAAATAAGGGGACCTTACTATCCATGACTACTAATGATGAACCTTTCATATTTTGAAAAATGATACATTCTAAAATTGAAGGCATCCTTATAGCATCCCTATTGAGAATATACATATGTATGAAATAAGTGATTAAATTATAATGGATCTTTTGTTTAAAAATGAAAATAAGACACTAAAATATAAGGTTCACATAGATATGTATAAGGAGAAAGAAACATTACTAAAAGAGATAGTAAATAGACAAGATCCCCCAACATTTGAGCTTCTTATATTACTTAATAATGAGAAAAAATATGGCCATATTTCAAATCAATATGATATTGATGATAATACAACCTAAAATTTGACAAATAAGAAAATTTTAAACTTAAAATTTGATCCACTTGATCACCTATCACATAACCTATTCAAACCTACCTATCCTCAAACATATAAGATAAACCCACTTGCATAAAATACAGAATTGAATCTAGATAATGGAAAAACAAAAATAGCAGATGAGCATGTAAATGCTTATTACTCCATACACCCCTCTTATATGAAATCACTGAGTAAAACTTACAAAGATCAAATGCAAATTCATCATGTGAATAATGTGGAGTTTTCTTAAAAGGCTTCACAACAAATGTTATAGATCATGACATAATAAGATACTAGTGATACCCTGTTATCTATGTTACTTGAACATAAAATGATTTTTTACCTTATAATACAAATATAAAACATACAGATGGACATGTTATGTACCTTTTCAACCTATCCAATCATGATACAAATAATGTAAAATATCCAACTTAAAGTTGTTAGGCACCCAATGGGAGGATATACCTATGACCATATTCTTGATGAGATCATATAGAAGTCTCTTCTAATATTCAAAAAATAAAATACATTAAAAAATCTAAAAATAAATTTGATGCCTACATGTATGTATTAGTTCCATGTTGATGAATGGCATACTAAGTTAATCCTACATACACATGTGTGTCACTATTTTACTTGAATGTGATATATACATACACATATACATGATCTACTCCTATTTTGGATGTTGGTCCTTTCCTCTAGTCATGTCATGCAGACACTAGGGGCATCCACTTCTTTGATATTGATACACATAGGTTATACGGTTTGATGATCACTTTTCATAATCATGTTTAAACTTACATACATACTTACACATGCCTTTATCCATGATTATATCTTCCACAGGCTACTTGATATGCTATACACTTGACATTTTTTCCTAACACCTTGGATCCATGGGCTACTATGACATGTTTATGTTGGTTTTTTATGTTTTTCTTTATGCACTTTTTTGAGTATCTTGACTTGATGTTATATTACTTTTTTGATCATTTGAATATGATACTTTGCTTTTGGCCCCTATGCCTATGTATGATTTCATTAACATTTTCATATGTCATTTTTTTGTATGGACAATTGAATGTGTCATTGTTGCTTTATGGACATTTGACTAATTCATCTACCTTAAATTATGCAATATTTGAACATGCCCCTTGTTTTCAATCTCCTTGGACCATTTCCTTTTAACTTGATTTTGAGTGATCTTATGTGTGTTTTTGTTTACATGTTAAGCTTTTACTATTACTATCTAGACATTTCCATTATATTTATCATGCATCTTCATCCATCATGTGATCACATTGGGTATATGCACTTCATTGCTATATCTACCTAGACATGTTCCTTAAATATGCAACATGGTTACATTCATAGATTATACAATAGTCTTATCCTTTTGAGGTGAGATAACTATCATTTCCTATCTTTACCTCCCATCAAAATGGGGAGGTATGGGGGCATATTAGTAGGGGCATGTCATAAATGAATGATATCCACATTTGGAATAGCTTTTAAATTTAGTGGGGACATGCTTTGGAAGCATGTTATCCACACTCATTTAGTATATGATACTTATATCAATTTTTAGATTCAAGTGGGGCATGTCATATGGGCATGTAATCCAAACATTCACAATTTTCATATTCAGTAGGGGCATGTCATATAAGCATGTATCTCACATATTCATAGTTCTTAGATTCAATGTCGGCATGCTTTGGAAGAATGTTCTATACACTTATTTAGTAGTTAATATCTCCATATTATAATGGGGGAATGTTTTAAAAACATATTATTCACATTGGTACTTATATCAATTTTCAAATTTATACATATATAGTGGGGGCATGCTTTGGAAGCATGTTCTCCACACTTACACAATTTTTTTAATCAGCCATAACACACAACTATATGATTTAAATTCATAGTTATGGCAATATTATATACATTTTTACCATTTATATACATATTTTAAGCATGAGACATATCTAAGGTGTATATATTATGAAATGTGTGCCTAATATTAAACAATCCAAATTAGTTTTAGGTTCCAAAACTCTTTTATGGACTATTACCACATCATGAAATTTTTCATACCAATACCATAGAGACTTTTATGGATTTTATAGAGCCAATCTACTATAATAGCTAGTTCACTTTTTTGTATGGTTAAGGTGATTAAATCACTCAATATTTCCATGATTTTAGGTTCGACTTGATTGTATCATCTAGCCTCATTAGATTATAAGCGTTATTGGGTTGCATAGTTGAGCTAATATCTCTCTCTATATTTACCCTTTGACATAATCACTTTAAATATTTATCTATATTTATCCTAATCTCAATTTTAGAGCCTTATAATGATACAACTTTTTCAAATCAACTTTCCAATAGGTAAGGTGGTTACATCGACGCACAGGTGTACTCCTAAACCTTGCTCTTTCATTTTCAATCTATTTCAAGTAATTTAAACCTAGATTATATCAACTAATTATACACTGTAACCTGTTCTTGGTTTTAGGTTAGGCAAAAAAAAAACTCAATTTAGGTGCATGTAAAAACAAATTATGTTATAGACACATAGGTACACATTTCTTTCCTTTAAACTAGTAATTTCATTACTATATTAATGGGGGGTGTAGGTGATATTTATCTATTCAATAAAACCTTTGTATTTTACACTTGGCAAACTCAAACCTTGGCTATTCATCCCAGTTCAGCTCTTTTCTCACTTTTAAAAGTCTCACATCCTCTCTATCTTATGCCCCTTAGACTATATCTCTTAGTCTAAATAGTCTTATGTTGATGACTCGAGCATTATATCTTTCCCATAATTCTTAAAATATACTTATCTTCTATCTAAACAATTTTTAAATATGTACTTTCTTTCCTACTCCGTAGACACTAACGTCTGAGATAGACACTAATGTCAATGTTAGTGTCCAGACTTGATGTAATTGTCTAGTTCCATAAATTAATCTAATTAATAAATGAAACATATCCCAATGGTCAGCCTAAGTGCTTTAATGCAAATTATTTATCCAAAGTCATTAATATAAATAAATATCAACCTTCATTCATTCCACACATAGAAAAATATCAAAGACACCAATGTAACTAATCAATATTACTCCATTAAGCACTTAATTGAACAAATATTCCCTATTTCCACACTGGTTATATGTAAAACACATCTATAGGTTTGATTTACTAAATTAAGAGCCCAATATCCTAATTTGACAAGTTATAAGATAGGTTATTATTGTACTTACATTGTATAATATTATAGGATTGAAACACAAGCCAACACATAGGGGATAACTATGTGAATTTGAGGCCCTCTTCTAGAGTATTGGATATATAGGTAGCACCCACTAAAAGAGGGGTATTTAGGGTCAACTAGATACTATATGTCTACTAACCCAGTTTTTCCCAAGGTTACCATGAATATGAATAACTAGGGTTTTAAAAATTCATGAGGAGTGATAGTCCATGACCTGAATATAAATGCAAAAGTGAAGGTGAAGTCAAATCTATGAGCATCTAAGTGGTAACATCCATTTTCATTTAATTATTATGTACATGACACTTGTGTTGAACCAATAAAATAATGTCAACACAACTATCTTAGGCTGAGGTTAATATCCATGACTCTAGAAGCATCAGATATAAAATCTAATGACTACTCTAGAATTATCTTCAAGTCTATTTCCTTATTTTTTTAGATCTAGCACTATGTTATCATCATAACCATCTAATTATATCACTTTTTTATCATTTCTATACAAATCTTAGTTATACTTTCTATATTTATCCTATACTCAGCATAATAAATTTAATGTATGTTTATATCTAATTTTATCACCCAATTGGCCTATTTTAGATCTAAATATCACCCTTGTGCATTGTAATTTCTATATTATTAACCCTTATACCATAAAATATAGGATAGTCCCCACTATTCAATTTTTTGGTTGAACACCAACCAACCATCCAATTCCAAAGCTACACCATCTCCTTAATCCCAATTCAAAATAATTGATAAAGGCATAGGTGAATATGAATTACAATAGAATAATTCACATGTCTCCCAATAATCATGGAAGGCCCCACTATCTTAGGAAATATCAAGTAGTTAAAATTTTTGGAAAAACATCATTTTTAAAAGGTGGTCTTCTTTTTTCTTTTTTATGAACATATTGAAAATTCAAATCCATCCTGGTTTTATTATGATAAACTAGCTACTTGATTTGTTACAATAAATATCCCATAGCCAAATCTATAATGTGTAAAATAATGAAATATAAAGGCAAAGGACTTGGTATTAATGAACAAGGATTAATCTAACCTATCACACTTAAATCCAATAAAACTTACTGTGGCATAATATTTAACCCAATCAATGTAAATGCCA
This sequence comes from Torreya grandis, assembly GCA_037957365.1. Lineage (NCBI taxonomy): Eukaryota > Viridiplantae > Streptophyta > Pinopsida > Cupressales > Taxaceae > Torreya > Torreya grandis. Next base: position 79,974 of record JARHVA010005649.1, read on the forward strand.
CACTTTTTCATAATGAATATTCTAGTG